>CM051260.1:69852167-70034667 GCA_027921565.1 Artemia sinica | reverse complement strand
GGAACTCTTTAGAGAGCAAGTGATGTCCTATAACCGGCCAAACAAATTCATTTGGAAATTTCTGATGCAAGAATGCAATTCGACTAAGCAGGCAGCAGTCCCCAAGCGGCTCATCTTTGTTGGCTACTTTTACTGCCATATAATGGAGGACTCCATAGTAAATAAATACAGAGTTAAAGGGCCTCAATGACTTGTAAATAACACTTGCATAGTTTACGGCATCTTTATAGGTTTTTACTGGATTTTACGCCACAATTAGTTAGCATCGAAGATTGTGATGGGACTGTTCTTCTAACATAATATTTTTTTCTTCTTCTGCACTCTCATTTTTGACTTGTTCTGATTCTCGCTCTCCTTTAACAACAGAGTTCTTTATTCTTCACTGTCATTTTTGATACTTTTTGATACTCGCTTTAGCGTGTCTGCTAACCATACAATTATTTGTTCTACCCTTTCATTTTTGACACGTTCTGTTGCTTGTATTTCTCGCTGTTTTTTATCTACTAATAGCAAATTTCTTTGTTCTCGCGGTCGTATATCTTCTAACCACACATTTCACTGTTCTTTATTTTTTTTTTCAGTGTCTTTTGCCTTAGCTGCTTGGATTGGTCTTGTCGTTTTTGACTGTGAAAATTTTACACTGGGGGGATTTGACAGAATTCCTATACGTAGGGCGGGATCGACTAAGTGCGGGGTCCGATTGGACTTTTTTGCGGGGCCCCCTCTATATACTATATATGAAAGGTTTCCTCCTTCTCAATACCTTGCTCTTTGCGCTAAAGCTTTTAGCACTTTTAAAAAAGCTTGCTGTTCTAACTAAACGAATAAATGACACCCAAAACAAACAGAAATTATATAAGCAATCATAGCAAAAAAAATAAAAAAAAAAATAAAATAAACATACAACAGGCACTAATATAAATAAGCAAATAAATCTTAAAACGAGTAAAGCTTAAATTGAATATGCAACTCAAGCTTATAACGAACAAAATTATTTTTCTACTGATGCATAAATGAAACTCAAAACAAACATAAATTAAATAAACAGTCATAACAAACAAACATACAATATGTACAATAAATAAATCTTAATACGAGTGAAACTTAAATTGAAAATGCAAATCAAGCTTGAAACGAACAAAAATCACTACAAACCACAGATTGGGTTTTGCCTCCTCTCACTGTAAAATTTTAAAACTACTGCGTTATTTGCGCATGTTTGATATATAATGCTATTAATTGTTGAAGGATCATCAGTTCAATATTTTATTTCACTGTAATTTTATTTTCATTTTCAATGCTGTAATAACTGGAAAAATAAAACATTTGTAATATAATTTGTTTCAGTAAATCACCAATGACGCAGTAGGCTTTAGACTTTTACAGTTAAGCGACGTTCACAAGCGTGTCTAGCTAGAATCCCATGTCTAGACACGTGTCTAGCCAGAATCTAATGTCTAGGCAACGACCGTTCACATGTAAAATTCGGTGCTTAGCTAAAACTACAAATTTAGTTTCAAATTGTCATTTCTAGCCAATCAACAGAGCTTATGCGGGCAAAACTTTCAAATATTATAATCCCTATTTTTACTGTCACAAGCTAATGGATGAGATAAGCAAAACAATTGCCTTAGTCTCCTTCATTATTATGTCTGGTATTTTATATTTGCCTAAAATGAAAAAGACAATTAATGAGAAAACAAAAATTAAATTTCAGTTTTAAAATGTAAACGTAAATGAAAACAAAAATGATGAAAATAGTGGATCTTGACACATTCTGATTGGCTGTAATCGAAAATCCTAGACATTGGGTTCTAGAGGCTAGAACTCAATGTCTAGCCAAGCGCCTTGTCTAGCGTGTCTAGCTAAGCGCCGAATTTTACTTGTGAACGGTCGTTGCCTAGACATTGGATTCTGGCTAGACAAGCGTGTCTAGACATGGGATTCTAGCTAGACACGCTTGTGAACGCCACTTTAGGGAAAGGGGCAGTATCCAAACTCTTGTTTGTAGTGAAGCAATATTTGTCTTGAACAGTCTTGGAAAGAACTAATAAAATTAAACTGAATATTTGATATGTAATGATATTAATTGCTGAAAGCTCATCAGTTCAAAATTTAATTTACTGCAATTTTATGTTTGCTTTCAATGTTGCAATAGGTACAAAAGAAAATATTTGTAATATGATTCGTTTATGTAAAACACCAATGACGCAGTAGGTTTTCTAACTGTTTTTAAACAATTGTTTTTTAAAACAAAACACAGCTTTTTGGAAAGTTGTTTTTTAATTAATTTCTGTTCGTGTTTGATTGCCAAAGTTTCAAGTTTTTGAGTTCAGAGATATTGACACTTACATTTAGGCGAAAGAAATCAGAAAAAAAAACCCAGCAAAACGCAGGCCATATTAAGAACATTTAACTGACCTGTTTGATCTCCACTTTGAAAACACATAATGTTTTCCCTGCTCTACGGCACCATAATGTCCACTTTGGTTAAATAGTGTTTTAATTTTTACCCTCAGAATAAATATAATAACGATAAATAAAAGTTCAAATAGGGATAAAATCCTTTTAATAGACAGTGATGATAGAAATTTACAAAAATACCAGATATTTCGATCACATATACAGTGACCGTCATCAGTAGTAAAAATTTTTAGTTTTACTACTGATGACGGTCACTGTATATGTGACCGAAATATCTGGTATTTTTGTGAATTTCTATCATCACTGTCTATTAAAAGGATTTTATCCCTATTTGAACTTTTATTTATCGTCATGGAAAGGCAGTGTGGTCTCCGAAATTATCTAAAATATAATAACAAGTTTTATTCTTAAATCACAGTAAAAAAAAGAGACAATATTAAAGCTTAAAGCAAACAGGAATTATTCTGTATATGAGGGATGGACCCTTTTCTCAACCTCCCACTTTTTCGCTAAAGTTTTACTTTTCGTTCCAGTTCTTTAAGAAAGACTAAATAAACACAAGGGTCGTTGAATTGGAATAGAAACCATTTTAAGCAGTATAAAACGTAAAGGCCAGGGGTTCCATAGGGGACCAGTCCCCCTCCTAAATACAGAGTAAAATCGATTTATTTTAGCTTTTAGTGTCGCTCCTTACTTTCATTTGAAGAAACCATGCTTTTTAAAGAATAATTTCTGATAATTTTTCTAATAATTTCCATGTCCATCTAAGATATGAAGGAACAGCCTTTTTCCACAAACCCCCAGTCAGTTGCCGTTAATTTGTGTATATTTGTTACCAAATGTTACCAAATTAATTGGTAACATAAAATTTTGCCTGAGGATTAACTAATTTCCCTGTTCCTTTATTTCTTCTATACATGAATTATCAAAATGTAAAGTGAATGGAAAATTTGTTTTTCACATTTCAATAATAAATTAAAGAAATTAAATAATGTTTTTTAAAGAAAAGTAAACATTCGTATTAAACCTAAAGCAAAAATAGCAAAAATATTAAAAAACAAAATAAAGTATTAAAAAACAAACAAAAATGAAGTCGATAGTAATTCAATTGTAAAATGGACAAAAATCACTATCAATGATTAACCAAAACCCAAAAAGAACAGGAATTATAATAATTAATCAAGTGAAACTTAAAACGAACAGAAACTAGCAAAAAAAGTAGCAGGGTAAAGGCCCACAATACCTTGTGAAGACCAGAACGTCAATTGTGCTTTAAGCATACTGAAAACAATTTTTATTTATACCTACAAGTTTTTATTTGTCGTAACATCAGCATATAAAGGGAAAAAACAAGTGAAATCATTATATTAACCAAGATTACTGAAAAGATCAAATTAAATTAAATATAGATTTAAATTTTTTTATATAGCAATATTTGTTCCTGAAAGTCAGAGAAATTTTGGATTATTAACGTTATAAAAGAGAAAACCTTTTCTCTTTTATGCTGTAATAATCTCATTCCAAAACCAGAATTTGGAAATGAGATTATTACAGCATAAAGAATCTATTTCTTCGGCTTTAAAGCAAGATTCTAAGTCTGAAGATTTTACTTCAGCCCTTTCAGAACATATTTTCAATTTTCCAGGCCATTTTATTTCGTTCGAAATGTCTCTTTGATTTCTAGGGATCGGGGTTTAAAGCAAAATTTTCGTGAAACTCATGAAATAAAGAAAATCTTATTCAAGAATATTCCTTTGAATCGCGATACAGGTGAATTTGGGCTGAACTCTATGTACGATAAATTATTAAAATCTGACAGAGTAAAGTTCAATTCACCCAATGTAGTTGACCTCTGTCCAAGTGTTATATCATTGAACGCTAATGAACCGAATCCAAGAAGGTCAAAGAGGCTAGCTTCCGCCTTTGCTTTGAAAAGAATTAGAGAATTAAACAATATGTAGTTTTTTTATTTGATTTTGTATATAAACTATTGTTTTAAATTGTTTTAGTTTAGTTTTACTACTGATGACGGTCACAGCATATGTGACCGAAATATCTGGTATTTTTGTGAATTTCTATCAAACAGTGTCTATTAAAAGGATTTTATTCCCATTTGAACTTTCATTTACCGCTATGGAACTTCAGATAGATTGGTGTTTGAAATTTTATTTGAATAAATGGATTAGAAATCTGCATAATCTTTTGGCTTCTATATAGTTGAAGCAACGGACACTTCTTTTATCTTACAACCTTGAGGTTACATCTCCTTCAACAGGCCCTGCTTGCAAGTTTCAGCTTAACTTCCTTAGATGTTCCTGAAATATGGCAGATAAAAGCTTTTGACAATGATTAATACGCAGTGTCTTTTCATCTGCTTCAACATCCCCCTCAATATGTGCTGAGAGTCTTAATTTAAAGCCGTTCCTGAGATATTTAAATAGCGTTCTTTCGACCATCGGGATGCACATACTGTATTTTGATTCAGCTCAATATCCTGATATACACGCCCTGAAAGTTTCAACTTAATGCCATTAGACATTCCCCTTTCAACATTGTCGTTAGGCTTATCATTGTCTCTAAAGGTCCTTGAATTGGAATATAAAGTATCTTTAGCAAAAATTAAAGTTTAAAGTTTAGTTAAATATCTGGAAGTTTAACGGAAGCAGCCCCCCTTATATACAGAACCAATTCATGTTTTGTTTTTGTTTCAATGCTGCTCTTTATTTTTATTTTAGAAAGCTTGTTTTTTCATTTAATGGATTGATGGTTACAGCTATTTTGCTTACTTCAAATATATGTCGTCGTGAAAGACTGAAATCTGGTGAATGTCGACATTCATCGGTGAAATTCCGAAATAAGGATATTTAAAAAATATTTGGGACACACATCAAGCGACTATGTGTTTGTTGACGAGTCAGCTTTGTCAGTCTTATGTAAGGTTTGATGGTGACAAGCTAGGTTATAATTCTCAGAAATAGGTTAGAAATTAGGTTGGAATATCAGAAATATGATCTCAGAAATGCTCAACGTTTACCAATTGTAGATGGTGAATGTCAACAAACACATAGTCGCTTGGTGTGTGTGAAATATTTTTTCAGATTTTGCTCTTTCAACGTAACATATATACTTCAAAGGAGCGATCAACTTGCCTTTTCAGCCAGGTGGTCACCGAGTACAGCCGTACCAGCAATCCGTAGAAAGCTGACAAACCCCAGACTAGTAAAAGTAAGCTGATAAAAGAACCAATGCCACTGAGTTGTGCCATGAAATGTGGTGAGCATAATCATTGCAAGAAAAAGTAGAAGCACAACGTGCACTGCCGTTGCCAATAATGATAAAAGAATATCTGGGTCAAATATTCGATCGAAAATTTTTATCATTTCTAGGAGACTTGAGTGGATTCTTCTATATTCTTCTAGGGCCTTAAGAGTCCTGTCTACCTCTATAAGGCTTCTCATTTTCAGGTTTAGAAGCTCAAATTTGTGGGTCAGCAAAATTCCAGTCATAAAGAATAATTTCATTCGTAATTCGGTTATAAGGAACCACACTGTTTTAACAATACACCAGACAAACAGCACCAATGTGTTGGAAGTAATATTTCGCAGAATGAGAAAATCTAGCAAGCCTGAAAAAAGGACAAAAATTGTTCCAAAGATAAGGATCAAAAGGTTGGTTTTTTTCTTTCTGGAATAGTAAGTGTTCTCGTCAAAGTCCTTGAAGAAAGTTGAATCCATATCGATGATGCGATTGAAAAACTCACAAAGAACTGAGGAGCGAAAAAGCGAAGAAATAATAGTTATGAGGGAGTCAAAGGAACTGGCGAAAAGCAGTCCCATGATGCAGAATGTGAACAGAAAATTATTGTAAGAAACAAACTTGATGAATAAGAATGTAGTGGCGCAAGTAATCCATACAATATAAACAGTAGCAATTCCTATTATCAGCCAAAACTTAGTTTTGCACACTAAAGCATCGACTTTGCAACCCTTTTCTCGTCTATGAGATACTGCTAGGATACCGAATACACAAGAATATGACACCAACGATGAGACAACAGAGTAAGCACAGGTATGTCCAGACATTATTGCAGAAAGCTGGAAAACTCTTGGAATTAATATTCGCTGATCTGATTAGGGAATAGATAGTTGCTAAGGAACCTTTACTTTAGTTGCGGCCTTTTAGTCTAGTAAGAAAAAGTTAAGCAAAAAAAAAATATGATAGTAAATAATGATTGTATAGGTAGTTATCATTATCATTTTCACTTGCTTGTAAATTCATCTTTCACTTTCTTAAAAAAAGCACGCAAAAACTTCTTAAAATTCTGGTATTACCTGAGATTAATATAAAAATAAGCGAAAAAGAAGTTTTTCAATAAAATAAAGATCCAAATTAGACTTAAGACCAACAGAAATAAAGCCGTATTATAATTCAAACTAAAAACGACCAAAAACTACTATTAAAGAATAGATGAAACCCATAACGAACAGAACTTAAAATAAATGGTAATATCAAACAAAAGATAAGACACTAATTTAGATTATTTTTAAAAAGTTTTGCCACAAAAGAAATTTCTAAAACAAAAGCAAAAAGCTACATTGATGATGAGCTGAAATAAAGTCAAATAATTTTTAAAGCGTAAAACTGCCAAAAATCAGCATCAACTAAGCAAATGAAACCCAAAACAAACGAAAATTACATATATTATTGATTCAAACTCAAAACGAATAGAAAGTTTGACTCAGGCTTTGAACTGGAAGGACACAAACAATATTTAACTTTGGGCTTAATTGGATTTCACCACAAGTTCAGTAAGTGATTGTGAAATAATTCAAATTGGATTTTGGATTGAAGAAATTAATTGGTGAAAAATATATGCATTAAAAAGAGTTTCGCATAACTTACTGTTCAATTCAGTTTTGTTCAGCTTGACAGATTACTAAGGACAGTTTGGCTGACTTGTGAGTCTACGGTACAACCAAAAGGTACTAACTTTTTTGGGTTTTTAAAGCTATTTTACTAACCTTTACCGGCTAGTTAAGCAGATGGCTAAATTTACTGTTCATAAGCTGGCATTGGCTAGGTTTCGAGGTCACCCTAAATTGCCTGTACCTATTGTTGAAGTGATAGATCCGACAGGAAATGGAAAAATTAGAACTAGAAATTACAAGTATATAGTTTTCCGCTATGGTACACATGATACCCAGTTCGGTATTGAGTCTCAAATTTTATATTTTGAATGCAATAAAGCTGAGGCTATGAAAAACTCTAGAAACGGTGTGAAAGGAGCGTTTGAAGAACTTGCGACGGAACAAAAAATTCAGTCTGTCATGGAAAACCTTGCTCAGAAAATTGATCAGGGATTAGATGAAAAATTGACAACTGCTGGAGGTAAACAATCCTTTTCTAAGGACACAGTTAGCGCAATCAAAGCGCAAAGCTCGTCGATTTCAAGTGAAATTTACAGAGCATTAGTTGTTGAATCCGAGCCAAAATTTGTTGTATTATCAAATGATTTAAAGCATTTAAAAAACCAATGTTCATTTATTGAGGAACGGATGAAAGTTACTGAGCAAAAGCTTGATGAGTATGAGCAAGAAACGAGATTAAATAGTCTTATGTTCAACTGGTTTAAACAACCTTCCAATAGGGACTTGAAGTCGGTAGTTCTTGAAATTGTGACAAATAAAATGGAGCTTGAAATATCTAATCAAGATGAGATCGAAGTGAAAAGATTCAATCTAAGCAACTCTAAAGTTTCAAAGAAAAGTCAAAATTAGCTCGCACTGGTGTCAGAAAATCTGACGAAACGAAGACGTGATGTTCAGAACTTAGCACGGGATGAATTGGGGAATAAGCAGATGGGGTCTGATCAAGGTCGGATATATGTTCGTCTCGATAGTGATTCGTTTCCCCGTCGTTTATGGTCTGTCGACGATATTGCTTAGTAGTGTGTGCTAATACACCAAGTTATGTTAAAGTTGTGGTGAGAGACTAAGGACCTTTGAAAATAATCCGTTCTGAGCTGGAGATATTCTTAATGCTCGATATTGCGCAGGAAAATTCTTCTATCACATTTCGACAGAATAGAGAGAGCTGTAAATCTACTTTCTTCGGCATTTACTGCTGCTGAAAATTCGTATTCTCTTGGTTACTAGAATTGTCAAGTTACGTCATCGTATCGTGAAATTCTGCAGATGCTTGATAGAGCGAATTGTGGATTTCATATTATAGGCCAATGTGAGACTTTTTAACGTCAGAACATTCTTTGTCACATTTTAATTTTCCTGGATACCAACTTATTGTAGAACATAGAAATAGGAAGGCACGTGGAGGTTTAGAATTTCTAGTTAAGGAACATCTTGTGGCTGATGTCAGGGAGGATTATTCCATTTGGATAGAAGGTAAGGTTGATACTCTTACTCTTGAGCTGGAAATTGGCGGGAATAAGAATTTGATAAGCGAGGTATATAAGCCACCGAGTACTCAATGGGATGAGTTTGTACTTGTTTTGGTCAAGTTTTCGATGATCCAGTTGAGTACTTCCGAGTTTATTTGCATGGGTGATTTTAATTTTGATCTTTTATGTTTGAATATTGATAATTTAGACTTGTTCACCCTTATGGTTAGTCATGATCTACATCCTCTAGTAGGAATTCCAACGCGCGTTACTCAACATTCAGCAACATTAATCGATAATGTATTTGTTCGATCTTGCCTACTTCCTACCGCTTAAGCTGATGTAATAATTAGTGAGTCTTCTGATCATTTTCCTGTGGTGGCAGTGAATTCCTTTCTACCTACACAAAAACCAAAAATAAAGAGGACAAAGAAAACGCTACTGAAAATAGAGAATATTGACAAATTTAGGCACGAACTGAGTGTTATTTCGTGGCAAGAGGTTTATGATGAATATGAAAGTCCATCCGGTGCATTTGATAAGTTTATAGGTATTATTGAACCGATATTTGATTCAACATGTCCAGTGAGGACTGTCAAGCGGAAGAAATTGACTCCTAGAAAACAATGATCCTTCGACTAATCCAGAAAAGAAATGATTTGTATATATTTTACTTGAATTTCGAGTCACAGGAGGGGTTCAATGATTTTAAGAACTTTGTAATGAAACTAATCAGCTTTGCAGATCTTGTGTTCAAAAATACTATGATATGAAACTTGAAAATAATAAAGGGAACACGAAAGGTACGTGGAAAATCACTAATGGTGGCAAGAAGAATGAAAGTCCAGCTAGCTTAAAAGTTGACGATAGAATAGTTGTTGAAAGGAAGGAAATTTCTGATGTTTTGAACTGGCGGGTTTACGATATTTAGCTGTCTGTCTGTTAATGTTTTTAAGACGAATTTCATGACTTTTGTAGAATTGGTACTCCCATTAATTTAAATGATAACATTTGTCTGAATGGTGTATTCTTAAATCAAGCTTTTAGCGTTAAATATTTAGGTTTTTATCTTGATTGCAATTTGAGTTGGAAACTAGACTGAGATGCAGTAACAGCAAAAGTGGCAAGAGGATTGGGTCTTATAAGAAAGCTAAAGAGTGAGCTTCCACCAAGAATTCTAATGATCCTCTATCATTCTCTTATCAATCCGTATTTGTCTTATGGGTGTTTGCTGTGGACTAGTTCTTTTATGTCAAGTTTTAAAAGAGTCCAAATTTTACAAAATAAAGTTGTTCGTGTCTCAGGAGATTATGTGAGATTTGAAAATAGTACTTTGAGCTGCTTCACTAAAATGAAAATTCTAAGCGTTTATAAGTTATGAGATGGTCAACTAGCTATTTTTGTTTATCAGTGTCTGAATCGTTATTCGCCGGAGTGCTTTTGGGTAATTTTTAAGTCTAACTCGTTTTATCATTGTTATGAAACTAACTATTCTTCTGGGATAGAGTCTGAGGCTCGGAGTACTCAACGATCTTTGTTTCCGACAAAAAAAAAAAAAAAAAACATTTTTCAAATATAATTTTATTGCTTTAACAATGCTCTATAAGTGATAAAAACTTATAAATAATACATTTTAACTAGAAGTATCTTGATAAGCACTCGAAAGTGCAATAATAAAATAAAACACTAAATTAAAAAAAAAACAAATAAATAAAACAATGCGGTGGCTAAACAAAATAAATTAAACACTGAAGTCAACATATATCCATGAGAAAAAAAATAATAAAAGTATATAGTGGAAGAATTTTTTAAAAAGTTTAAAAAATGTGCCCTAGAAAATAAATACTCATTAAAAGTCAAAGTGGCAAAATCACTTGGCTGAACTAAATAAGTCGTTTCTCCGCTTTTGGAATCGAAGCCATCTGTAGCATATTAAGTTAAGTTCTAAAAGTTTTAAATCTAAAAATACAATAGACAGAATCTCTGAAATGTGTTTGAGAAAATACCTACCAAAATCATCTAGCGTTGCCAAAAGAGAAGATTTTTTTTGGACACCCTGTGTAGAGGAAAAGTATAGCGGCTGACTTAATATTCCCTTCCCACCTCCATGGTCGCATTATAGAAGTTGGTAACAGTGATTTATGGGAAATTTTTGGTTTTCAAAAATCTAAAACCGAATGTTATGCATCATAGAGAAGGAGTTCCAACTAAGAATGCAGCACTTTCAATCTAGAGAAACATAATATTTCTGTTTCTTTCAAAAATGAGCTAAAGCTTGAACGTTTTTTCAATTTTGGGAAAGATAATACTTACCCCATATTTGGTAATGGCGTTTACAGAGTCCTGTATTCTTGTGGATAGTCTTACATCGAAAGAACCTGTCAACAATTTGGAGAAAGACTATACGAACACAAATTTTCAATAAATAAATCTCTAAAATCTGAAAATAGAACTACTGAGCTTGACTCTGCCTTAGTCCTCAACACTTTTAGAACGTCCAGATTGTTATATCCTTTTTGACAAGACAATTTATTTTTTCCCGCTTTCGGTGAAACATAACACTTGGCAGCTAATTTAAAAACCAAACTATAAATTATGTTTATTATCCGTTTACTTTTACATCAAGCCAAAACAAAACTTTTGCCAAAAACGCGCAATGAATCGAGTGCACATTTTTATGCAGCTAACTGGAACCCAATTAACGAATTAACGAACATGTTTCACACTAAAATGAACATCATCACCATGGCCGAGCAGAAAGCCAAACTGACCATTACTACATAACAGGACAGTGGAGAAGTAGCCTAGAGTATTTAGCGGAGGCAAGAATCAAACTGAAAGTAGTGTTGGGCGATATTCAGTATCGATATTGATATATCGATATATCGGAGCAAATATCGATATCGAATATCGAAACGAAAATATCGATATCGAAAACGATATTTGAACATATTTGACTATTTTCGGAATTTTCTGCTACTGGTAAACGTCCTGCAGAAAAGATCCAACATAGAAAATTGTTTGGGAAATGGGCGAGAAGAAGAACAATGATGTATTTAATCCATTGACTCATACATGCTGATACACAGCATACTTACCTGTATCCATAAGTTGGTATAGCCTGTTCTCAAACTCAAAATACGTTTAGTCAGGAGGACTTCCAAATGTTGCTGAGAACCTCCAAAAGGCCTTGGCTGTATTAATGCCTTCTAAGCTGATAGGCCTTGCTCATATAAAAGAGAGTTGGCTTTTAATGCTGAATCCAAATATATAGGATTCATTCAGTTTAGTGTTCCCATCAAAAGATACGAGCCTGAGAAAATTTGGGTGATTTTTGGGAAAGGGGGGAAACCCTCCAAAAAGTCAAAGAATCTTAAAGAAAAGCGTACCATCAGATTCAGCATATCATAGAACCCTACTTGTAAAGATTTTAACCTCCCGTCAGCGTAAATGTAGAATTTTGTATTTTTTGTCAGAATAAAAATCACGGATGCATGTTTATTTATTCCTCTTTCTTTCGCCAGCGTGATTGCATCAATTCAAAGGCCCAAGAATGTTGGGAAAGTGCTCGTTCGAAAGACAATAACAGTTCTAGTTCCCTTTTAAAGTGACCCGAGATATTGGAGAGCCAATAGCCCCTCTCCCACGCCCTTTTTCCCTGAAAACACCCGATCCCAATTTTGAGATATTCATTTTGTTCACCATAGTTGAAAGATCGAAAAAATGTTCCTCCGGAGATAACCTGACTCCCCGCAACCTGAGGAAAGGGCTTTAAGTTATGAATTTGCCTATTGTTTACGTATAGTATTTTTTATTTGTAAGTAAACAGGCCTTTTTAGGGGAGGGGGAATTTTCTCTGGGGGGATTTTCCACAGGTAGAATTTCCAATGGGCAGCGAAGTTTCCGGGGCTGAACTAACAAGGGGGAATTTTACACCGGAGAACTTGTCATAACGCCTATACGAAATTCGTCATAATGTTTCTCTGCCGATTCAATTTTGATGTAGAGATGTTCCGAGGAAATTGTCATGATCCCCCCATGATGCCCGGGGGAAGGGCTATAAGTTATGAATTTTGTCTGTTTTTTACATATAGTTTCTGTTATTGGAAGTAAACAGACGTTTTTAGGGAGGGAAATTTTGCGCAAGGGGATTTTCCACGGGGAGAATTTTCCATGGGCAGGGAAGTTTCCGAAAATGAACTAATAAGGAGAAATATTACACGGGAGAATTTGCCAGAACTCTTATATCAAATTTATTTTACTTTCTCTTTGCCGATTCAATTGAACATCTAGAGATGTTTTGGGGATATCATCCGGGGTAAATTTTCAGAGAGGTTAAAATTGTCTGGGAGATTTTTTTGTGGGAGGGAGGGAGTTCCCACGGGGGAAATTTTCCATGGGAAAGTTTTCAGTGGGAGCAATTCTTCGTGGCGGAATTTTTCGCAGGAGATATTCTCCATGTGGAAATTTTTCGCGGGAGAAATTCTTCATCAGAGGATTTTCCGTGGAAGAAACTTTCCATTCGGAGGATGGGATTTCAATGAAAAATTTCCTGTTGAAGGAGTTTTCCGGCATGATTTGAAAAAGATCAAAAATTAAATGAAAGACAAGTCTTTTTTTTCAAATGAAAATAGGCGTAAGAGAAATTTCTAGGCGAAATTGTCCACAAGAAAATATCTGGAGGGAATTTTTAGCAGGGACGGATTTGTAGTGATGATTCCTGGTATTAAATGAAAACAACCAAAAATTGAATAGAAAATTTTTTTTTGCAACGGAAACTAGGGAGACATATTGAAACTTGAAACAAAAAGAAATCCTACCGTATGCGAGGGGAGTTACCGCCTCCTTTAAAGAGTTCCAATTATTTAAAACAACTCCTGAAACACAAGGGCTATTTAATTAGAATAAGAAGCTTGTTTTAAAAATACTAGAAAAAAACGTATATGAAGGGCATCCCTCTCATATACGGAATAATTTCTGTTCGTTTTAAGTTTTAATGGTGAACCTTACTTTCAGTTGAAAAAACCTGTTTCCTTTTTTTTTTATTTAATCACTGAAAGGTAGAACAAATGCTCAGGGAAAAATATTGACATGTTGCTGAGTTTGAACAGCCAGAAGTAGTCAGTAGGTCATCTTTCTTTACCCTGAGCCCGAGTAATTTCAAGTCTAGATTTCTATGATATTCACTCTTGTAATCGAAGTTTGTTTTTATTTCTTTGATTTTCTATTATTCAAAGTTTAAAAAAATTGTGCAAAATACACTTTTATTATAATTGTTGGTACTTTTCTATCAGCCAGGACACATTCGAGAATTTGGTTCTACAGGTACGGGGTAGAAACAACCGCTATGCTTTTGAAATAGATAGGATATAATAATAATAATATAATAATATATATTGAATCTATAATATGCGTACCATTCAGAATCAGGGATAGCAGATGCGGATAAAGACTCATCGCTTTTAGAGGACAGAAAACGCCAAAGGAGAGAAGGATTAATTTGGCCCGTGGAGATTCGATATCAATCATATTTTTTCATATGTAAAAAAAATCATCATACAAAATCATCAATCATATATATAATTTGGGCTGTATATTTGCACACTAGGGGGATGGTGGGGTGGGGGTTAAGTATAGCGGGGCTGCATGCAATAAGTAACCTAACCTGAATAAACCAAAATACCAACTAAATATTTTTTAAAACATAGCTACAATGTAGTTTTCCACTGAATCGAAGCTAATTGTCTCCGTATACAAACAGCAATAAACCGGTTGTTGTATGACTTTATAGATTCAGATTCTCGAGTGTGTAGTGGCTAACAGGTAAGTACCCAATTTTTTTTTAACTTTGCAAAGCCAAGAGTTAATCTGAATAAAACTGATCAGAAATATCGAAATCGATATATCGATTATCGAATATCGAAAGTAAAAATATCGATATTTCGATATATCGTTTGATCAAGTTATCGCCCAACACTAACTGAAAGATAAGAAGTGGATAAAAACGCAGCAACACATACAGAAAACGACATTGACACGTTGATAAATCGAAACATTCGCAGACACTACTGCATAGCATTAGTGTTGGGCGATAACTTGATCAAACGATATATCGAAATATCGATATTTTTACTTTCGATATTCGATAATCGATATATCGATTTCGATATTTCTGATCAGTTTTATTCAGATTAACTCTTGGCTTTGCAAAGTTAAAAAAAAATTGGGTACTTACCTGTTAGCCACTACACACTCGAGAATCTGAATCTATAAAATCATACAACAACCGGTTTATTGCTGTTTGTATACGGAGACAATTAGCTTCGATTCAGTGGAAAACTACATTGTAGCTATGTTTTAATAAATATTTAGTTGGTATTTTGGTTTATTCAGGTTAGGTTACTTATTGCATGCAGCCCCGCTATACTTAACCCCCACCCCACCATCCCCCTAGTGTGCAAATATACAGCCCAAATTATATATATGATTGATGATTTTGTATGATGATTTTTTTTACATATGAAAAAATATGATTGATATCGAATCTACACGGGCCAAAATTAATCCTTCTCTCCTTTGGCGTTTTTCTGTCCTCTAAAAGCGATGAGTCTTTATCCGCATCTGCTATCCCTGATTCTGAATGGTACGCATATTATAGATTCAATATACATTATTATATTATTATTATTATATCCTATCTATTTCACAAGCATAGCGGTTGTTTCTACCCCGTACCTGTAGAACCAAATTCTCGAATGTGTCCTGGCTGATAGAAAAGTACCAACAATTATAATAAAAGTGTATTTTGCACAATTTTTTTAAACTTTGAATAATAGAAAATCAAAGAAATAAAAACAAACTTCGATTACAAGAGTGAATATCATAGAAATCTAGACTTGAAATTACTCGGGCTCAGGGTAAAGAAAGATGACCTACTGACTACTTCTGGCTGTTCAAACTCAGCAACATGTCAATATTTTTTCCCTGAGCATTTGTTCTACCTTTCAGTGATTAAATAAAAAAAAAAGGAAACAGGTTTTTTCAACTGAAAGTAAGGTTCACCATTAAAACTTAAAACAAACAGAAATTATTCCGTATATGAGAAGGATGCCCTTCATATACGTTTTTTCTAGTATTTTTAAAACAAGCTTCTTATTCTAATTAAATAGCCCTTGTGTTTCAGGAGTTGTTTCAAATAATTGGAACTCTTTAAAGGAGGCGGTAACTCCCCTCGCATACGGTAGGATTTCTTTTTGTTTCAAGTTTCAATATGTCTCCCTAGTTTCCGTTGAAAAAAAAATTTTCTATTCAATTTTTGGTTGTTTTCATTTAATACCAGGAAATCATCACTACAAATCCGTCCCTGCTGAAAATTCCCTCCAGATATTTTCTTGTGGACAATTTCGCCTAGAAATTTCTCTTACGCCTATTTTCATTTGAAAAAAAAGACTTGTCTTTCATTTAATTTTTGATCTTTTTCAAATCATGCCGGAAAACTCCTTCAACAGGAAATTTTTCATTGAAATCCCATCCTCCGAATGGAAAGTTTCTTCCACGGAAAATCCTCTGATGAAGAATTTCTCCCGCGAAAAACATGGAGAATATCTCCTGCGAAAAATTCCGCCACGAAGAATTGCTCCCACTGAAAACTTTCCCATGGAAAATTTACCCCGTGGGAACTCCCTCCCTCCCACAAAAAAATCTCCCAGACAATTTTAACCTCTCTGAAAATTTACCCCGGATGATATCCCCAAAACATCTCTAGATGTTCAATTGAATCGGCAAAGAGAAAGTAAAATAAATTTGATATAAGAGTTCTGGCAAATTCTCCCGTGTAATATTTCTCCTTATTAGTTCATTTTCGGAAACTTCCCTGCCCATGGAAAATTCTCCCCGTGGAAAATCCCCTTGCGCAAAATTTCCCTCCCTAAAAACGTCTGTTTACTTCCAATAACAGAAACTATATGTAAAAAACAGACAAAATTCATAACTTATAGCCCTTCCCCCGGGCATCATGGGGGATCATGACAATTTCCTCGGAACATCTCTACATCAAAAATTGAATCGGCAGAGAAACATTATGACGAATTTCGTATAGGCGTTATGACAAGTTCTCCGGTGTAAAATTCCCCCTTGTTAGTTCAGCCCCGGAAACTTCGCTGCCCATTGGAAATTCTACCTGTGGAAAATCCCCCCAGAGAAAATTCCCCTCCCCTAAAAAGGCCTGTTTACTTACAAATAAAAAATACTATACGTAAACAATAGGCAAATTCATAACTTAAAGCCCTTTCCTCAGGTTGCGGGGAGTCAGGTTATCTCCGGAGGAACATTTTTTCGATCTTTCAACTATGGTGAACAAAATGAATATCTCAAAATTGGGATCGGGTGTTTTCAGGGAAAAAGGGCGTGGGAGAGGGGCTATTGGCTCTCCAATATCTCGGGTCACTTTAAAAGGGAACTAGAACTGTTATTGTCTTTCGAACGAGCACTTTCCCAACATTCTTGGGCCTTTGAATTGATGCAATCACGCTGGCGAAAGAAAGAGGAATAAATAAACATGCATCCGTGATTTTTATTCTGACAAAAAATACAAAATTCTACATTTACGCTGACGGGAGGTTAAAATCTTTACAAGTAGGGTTCTATGATATGCTGAATCTGATGGTACGCTTTTCTTTAAGATTCTTTGACTTTTTGGAGGGTTTCCCCCTTTCCCAAAAATCACCCAAATTTTCTCAGGCTCGTATCTTTTGATGGGAACACTAAACTGAATGAATCCTATATATTTGGATTCAGCATTAAAAGCCAACTCTCTTTTATATGAGCAAGGCCTATCAGCTTAGAAGGCATTAATACAGCCAAGGCCTTTTGGAGGTTCTCAGCAACATTTGGAAGTCCTCCTGACTAAACGTATTTTGAGTTTGAGAACAGGCTATACCAACTTATGGATACAGGTAAGTATGCTGTGTATCAGCATGTATGAGTCAATGGATTAAATACATCATTGTTCTTCTTCTCGCCCATTTCCCAAACAATTTTCTATGTTGGATCTTTTCTGCAGGACGTTTACCAGTAGCAGAAAATTCCGAAAATAGTCAAATATGTTCAAATATCGTTTTCGATATCGATATTTTCGTTTCGATATTCAATATCGATATTTGCGCCGATATATCGATATATCAATATCGATACTGAATATCGCCCAACACTACATAGCATTACATGACAGATTTGAAGCGCTAAGCTTACTTAAGATTTTAAGGAATAAATATCAGCATATGTATAAAACTGACAATGCACACTCATTTGAATTTTTTTCACTAAGTAAAATTAAATTCTTTTAATTTTACTTTTAGAAATCATAGGGGCTTTGAACCCTACTCATATTAAATCCTGCTCGTTTTGAGTTTGACTCTGTTAGTTATTTTAATTTCTGTTCGTTTGGGTTTCATGTATTTATTGATAGTGGCTTGTGGTAGTTGGTTGCTTGGTAGATTGTTTGATTCTATTTTGTTTTTTTGAAATTCTTATTTTGTGGAATTTTTTTTTAATTAATCTCACCAAAAGGCAATATGTGCACGCTACTGCTAATAATACTGCTACTGCTACATTTACAACAACAACTACTACTTCTATTGCAACTACTCGCAGGGCTAAGAGCATAGAGAGGAAAATTTCAAGAAGTATATGAACATACATGTTATCAAAAGGACATCTCAGCAATGTCACAACAATGACTAATTGTATTAAGTTGAAACTTTGAGGACTTGATAAGAAGAATGTCCATCTGACAAAAAAGCAATAGGTTAATTACTAGTTGATATTACTAGTTCATACTAGTAATATTAATTGCTAGTTACTAGTGATAGTAACACATAGTACTACAAATACTATTACAACTATGCCTACGGGTATGAAGGTGAAAATTGATAACCCCTATGCCTTCTCAAGACCAGAAAATAATTTACGCTTTACGCGACAATCCACGGTCATTTTTTTTTTTTATTTTGAGTTTGACTCGGCAAATTTATTGTGATTTCTGTTCGTTTTGAGCTTCATTTATTAATTTTTATTAACTGATAGTGATTTGTGGTAGTTTTACGCTTATTTCTACTGACTTTATTTGACTTTATTTCTGCTCATTCTCGGGTTAATGTAGCTCTTTACTTTTCTTTGGAAAACTTGGTGTGGAAAAAGTTTTTTAAATAAATTTACTAATAATATCAATACTACTACTGTGACCATTATTCTAACTATGCCTAAGGGCATGAAGGTGAAATTTTCAAGAAATTTGAAGAGGGTAAGATGAACTGAATCAGAACACGCCCTCTGTATGCAGGTTGTCAAAAGAATGTAACAGTAGGAACGGTTTGGTGTGTGAAGTTGAAGCTTATAGCTTAAAGAGCTTAAGAGGAAGTAATAGCTTAAAGAGCAAGGTATTGACTAGGGGGCGAACCCTCTAATATATGTATCTAGAATATATGAATATAGAAGTTCGTTACGTAAGTTAATTCGTAACTTACGTATATTTAATACTAATAAAAACGTTCGTAAATAAAATTAAACAGGTTTCGAGAAAGCCATTTAACCAAATAAAAGTAAAATTAATATTCAAATTTTGTTTTAATTATTCATGTACGGTGAGCCAAAATCAAAACATGCATTAACTCAAAAACGTTCAAAAATTAAACAAAAAAACAAGTTTTTTTAACTGAAAGTAAGGAACGACTTTAAAACTTAAAACGAACAAAAATTACTCCGTGCATGAAAGGGGCTGTCCCCTCCTAAACGCCTCGCTCTTTACGCTAAAGTTTGACTTTCTCACAACTCTGTTTTTTTTTAAAACAATGAAAAACTTTAGCGTAAAGAGCGAGGCGTTGAGGAGGGGACAGTCCCTTTCATGCACGGAATAATTTCTGTTCGTTTTAAGTTTTAACGTCGTTCCTTACTTTCAGTTAAAAAAACTTGTTTTTTTTTTATTTAATAAGGATTAAGGATTGGCGTGTAGCTGAATTTATTGAGAAACAGACGAATGCCGGGACGTCTATAAATAAGAAAGGTAGTAACAAGGTAACATCTTTACAATTTCTTAAGATACCCGGAGGACTTGAAATTAGAATTTTCTATTAGTCAGGTTGAGAATAGGAAACTGATCTTTAAACGAGGGAATTCAAAATTGAATACTCTTGATTTTAACAACATATTTCCAAACTGGAATATCCAATCAGTTTTTAACCAAATTGAACCTTGATATAATCTCTTGATTCCATTGATATACTCTTATCCATAGTGCACAGATTGAGATGCCACCGATATGTAGCTTTAATTGATTAGGGATTAAAAAAAAAATTCTTAAGTTATGGATTCATGTCGGGAATAGACAACAGATTAGCAAAATTCCAAGGTTATCCGAAATGGGCCGTTCGAATCGCGGACATAGTTCAAAGGAAGAACCGAACACACTTCGTCGTTTTTCTGTTACGGCAGGCACGAAGTTATAACGGTTCAACAATATCAGCTCGAATCATACCAAAAAAACTTCGGCAAAGCTATTAAAAAACAAAACAAAAGGAGTAGCAAATGCATTCAGTGAAGTTGCTACTTTTCCAGATATCTACTTAGAAAAGTTAAACTTAGATCGGGCTTCTGTGGCCTCCGTCGTGGATAGCACACAACAAGAACTAGAACATCTTCGAAGTGGTTTGCGCAATGAAATTGAACAAAAGGTCCGTGATAACTTGAGCACGGCTCCTCCTTCGGGGCTCAACTCTGCTGTTGGAGAAGATAGAGTTTCAAAAAGTCACGATGCGACCCTGCTTGAATCCTCGGCTAAGTTCAGCTCTTTTTAAAAGATTTATCTGGGCTCAAAAACCAAATTGGATTCCTGGAGGACAGGATTGAAGTGATCGAACAGCAAATGGATGATATTGACCAAAAAACGAGATTGGATACGCTTATTTTCAGTGGTTTAAAGCGAACTCAAAGAGTGTCAGCGTTGAGACGACAGTAAAAAAAATATATCAGAGACAAAATGAGACTACCGGATATTGATAATTCGCACATACTGAACATTCTTCGGTTCCAATCTTCATCCAGTCCGGACAGTTCTAACGTGTCTCCCGTTAGCGTTATATTTCGTTACCAGGAGGTTGCGAAATCCGTTTTCCTAGCTAAATCGAACCTAGCGAAAACAGGTATATTTGTGTAGGAGTACTTAACTAGAAAGAGGAAACAGTTGCTTGACTTGGCTCGCAATAAACTTGGTTCAAAGAACGCACGGTCCATAGAAAGAACGATTTTTGTTAAGCAGGGTCCAAACAAAAGACAAATCTGAAGTGCTAATGATATTATCAGTCAAGGACCCTCAATTTAATGTTTGCATTTATTCGGGCCATTTTTGTCCAGGTTTTTCATTTTCTTTTCTCTCTTCTTTACATCCTTTTCTGCCTTAATGTACATTTCTCTTGTTTTTTTTGTTTTCCTCTTTATATTTCTTCTCCTTACTCCTTACTGTGTACGGTTAGTTCATGTTAGGGTCTTATAATGGTTTAAAAAATTACGAAGGAAATAGTCTAGTTCTGGATGATATATTCGCAGACATTTCATTTGATAGATCATAATGGAAAGATGGATTAGCAAAATGTACAAAAGATAGTGCATACGTTGAACTTGAGAGTCTTTCTCAATGGGATTCTAGTAAATGTAATTCTTTACTTTTTTAGAACTGTCAAGGGTTTCGATCAGCCAATGTTCGCTCCTGTCGGCAATGGACTGTCTTAAATCCCAACCTTTGTTTGTAGGCCTATGTGAAACTTTTCTAAATATCGTGAATGTGAATCTAATGGATTTTTTGTTTCTGGGTATAAAGTTGAATATAAAGGTCGTTCTCTTATGCATAGAGGAGGACTAGCAGTAGCAGCTTTGATTAGAAGTGATGGGGATTATAATGTATAAGAAGTGACCTTTCGCTCTGGCTTGAATATAAAGTTGAAACTCTGTTTATTGAAACAAGGTCGTCAAGCTCGGAAAATTTGATAATGGGAATAGTATATAAAGTACCATCATTTTCAGATAAAGATTTCATAGAAATTTTTGAAAGTGTTTTATCTAAAGTTACAAAAGAAAATAAAAAGACACCCTTTAGTATCAATTTTCACGAGAATAACGCAGTCAGGGTTGCCACCGTCAGTAGGATTTTACTAGATCTAGTAAAAAAAATTCAAGTAAATCTAGAGGATCTAGTAAATTTCTCGAAATCTAGTAAAAACTAGTAAAAAGTCATGATTTATAGTAAACAAAACTATTTTTTATTTTCCATGAATTCAGGGAAAAAAATTATTGTAAATATATGACAATTTACAATTTTCCTTGTCTGTTTTACAATTTACAATTTTGCTTGTACTTCACTTCCGGCGTCTAAAGGTCGACAAAATCAGCTTTCTGTGTATCAAATCTTACCAACTAAAAATGAAGCTATAATGACACTTGGATTTGTGATGATTGGGAATCTATTAGAATTAAAACAAAAGCCAACCACAAGGTAATTAGGTGAATCTCCTCAGATTGAAAATTTTTATTGAGGAAAAAGGAGCCTGCTGAGAGAAACTAAAAGTAAGTATAAATGTAACATTATATATATATATATATATATATATATATATATATATATATATATATATATATATATAATATATATATATATATATATATATATATATATATATATATATATATATAATATATATATATATATATATATATGTATATCCAAAAAAGGATTTTTGAACTTGCAGGTTTCCGGAATTTTCAATCATACAACGAAAACGAAAGAAAAGAGGAAAAGAGAAAAAAAAAGAAAAAAGTAAAAATGATTGTAAAATTGTATTGATTATCCTCCTATAGTAAAAATCGATGCTTGATGGTGCGCGTGCGGCGTGGCCGGACGCGTAAAATTATTTTTTTGAGCATTTAGTAAAAACAGATACGATCTAGTAAATTTTTCCACTCCGATTTAGTAAATTCTTCCAGGTCAGGGTGGCAACCCTGAACGCAGTCTTCCGCAACTCTAATAGATAGTATTTTTGTTGATGGCCAATTATTAAAAGATTGTTCGGCTGACGTTCTTATTAATGATTAAATAAAAAAAACAAGTTTTTTTAACTGAAAGTAAGGAACGACGTTAAAACTTAAAACGAACAGAAATTATTCCGTATATGAAGGGGGCTGTCCCCTCCTCAAAGCCTCGCTCTTTACGCTAAAGTTTTTTTATTGTTTAAAAAAATAGAGTTGTGAGAAAGTCAAACTTTAGCGTAAAGAGCGAGGCGTTGAGGAGGGGACAGCCCCCTTCATATACGGAATAATTTCTGTTCGTTTTAAGTTTTAACGTCGTTCCTTACTTTCAGTTAAAAAAACTTGTTTTTTTTATTTAATTTTTGAACGTTTTTGAATTAATGCAGGTTTTGATTTTGGCTCACCGTACATGAATAATTAAAACAAAATTTGCATATTATATTTGGTTAAATGGCTTTCTCGAAACTTGTTTAATTTTATTTACGAACGTTTTTATTAGTAATAAATATACGTAACTTAGAATTAACTTACGTAACGAACTTCTATATTCATAAATTTTTAACACGTGTATTAGGGGGTTCGCCCCCTAGTCAATACCCTGCTCTTTAAACTATAGTTCGAATTTTTTTTCCAGTTCTTTAAAAATGACCTCTTAATCACAATCAGTTGATCAGTTGAAAAACTTGTTTTTTTTTATTTAATTCCTGATCTTTTTCTTTAATAATGCTGGGAAATCCGGCGCCCCCTTCATAGCAATGTCCCTTCCCCCATGAAAACTTCCTTCATGGAAAGATCCTTCCATATAGCCCCCGACCCTCTCCCTCCCCCACCTACCAGAAAAAATCTCCTCTGAAAAAGTCTGTATACTTCCCAATAACCAATACCATATGTTAACATTGAGTAAAGTTCATAACTTTCAGCCCTCCCCCTGGGGACTTTGGGGGATGAAGTCATCTTAAAAGACATTTTTATCATATTTTCGACCATGCTGAACAAAATGGCTATCTCAAAATTTTGATCGGGTGACTTTGGGAAAAAAATGAGCGTGGGAGGGGGCCTAGTTGCCCTCCATTTTTTTGGTCACTTAAAAAGGGCACTAGAACTTTTAATTTCCGTTCCAATGAGCCCTCCCACGATATTCTAGGACCACTGGGTCGATACGATCACCCCTGGGGAAAAAAAAAAAAAAAAAAAAAAAACAAACAAACAAACAAATAAACACGCATCCGTGATCTTTCTTCTGGCAAAAAATGCAAAAATCCACATTTTTGTAGATAGGAGCTTGAAACCTCTACAGTAGGGTTCTCTGATACGCTGAATATGATGGTGTGATTTTCATTAAGGTTCTATAACTTTTAGGGGGTCTTTCCCCCTTTTTTTGAAAATCAGCCAAATTTTCTCAGGCGCGTAACTTTTGATGGGTAGCTCTAAACTTGATGAAAGTTATATATTTGAAATCAGCATTGAAATCTGATTCTTTTGATATATCTATTGGTATCAAAAACCCGTTTTCTAGAGTTTCGGTTACCATTGAGCCGGGTCGCTCCTTACTTACAGTTCGTTACCACGAACTGTTTGATGGATCAGACCACCTTATGTTGACTGGCAAATTTGACATTAAATATCAGGCCACCAAAAAATAAGCTTAAATGTCGATATTAATCAGAAAATAGTTTAAGAAAACTAACTGAAAATTGATTTTCAGCTAGCTAGAGACCATGTTGATTTTTAGGAAGTTTTGAAATGTAAGTGTGCAAATGAGGCTTATAATTTGTTTCTGGATACATTTCTTACGGAGTTTGATAAGTGTTGTCCAATTAAACATGTAAGAAAGAAAAAATATTCCAAAGAAGGAATGGTGACGACTGGTATTCTTGCTTCTGTAAAAATGAAGAATAATTTGTATAAAGACTATCTAAAAGACCCCACGGATCAGAAACTCCAGATTTTCAAAGAATAAGCAAATAAAAAAGATAACTTGGTGAAGAAATTGTTAATGATCCGAAAGAAATTGCGGAAAAGTTATGCAAGTATTTTTCAGAGGAAGGTTCAAAACTGTGCCAGGAAGCTGCTAAAAGATCGTTCAGCCCCCCTGTCCCCAAACTGCCACCTCGAAATGTAACTTCTGAATTCCTGTTTACGGAATGTGACGAAAATGAAATAATTATGAAAATGAAATCAGAACTTTGTGGAAATGATGAAGTGTCGTTAAAAATAGTTAAAGCAGTTAAAAAATTGTCATCCCTATTTTAGTTTATTTAATAAGTTTGTCACTTGAAAAGGAAACTTTCCCAGAAAAATTTAAAGTGGCACGTGTATTACCCCTTCATAAAGGAAAGTCAAAAAATAACCCGAGCAATTACCGGCCTATATCAATTCTGCCTTTTTTTCCAAGATTTACGAGAGTGGTTAATAAAAGAATATATAATTGCCTCCAGGAGTAGGATATACTTTGCAAAACGCAGTTCGGTTTTCGGAAAGGACTTTCAACAGATCTTGCCATTTTAAAATTGGTTGATTGGGTGAACGATGCATTTGATAAAGGTTAATACCAGCAGCATTATTGTTGGACATTAAAAAGCATTTGATACTATTGATCATTACAAATTACTTCATATTCTCAAATCAATATGGATACATAACGTACCTTTAAAATCGTTTCATTCGTATTTTAGTAACAGAGTTCAAGTTCTGCATAACGTAAACCTAACATCTGAGCGCCATGTTATACCCTGTGGAGTGCCACAAGGGTTAATACTGGGACCCCTACTTTTTTTTTACTTATGTTGACCACTTAAAATAGTATTTGTCTCAAGTCAACATAATACTTTTTGCAGACGATACACTTCTTACATGTTGCATGCGAAAATATACCCTCTTTGTTTACATAAATAGAAACAGCTCTCACTGAATTTTTCTCATGGGCTGATTTGAACAATTTAAAACTGAATTACAGTAAGACCAATTATGTATTATTTTCTAGAATATAGTCAATTCAAACAGATCTAAAATTAAAATTAGATAATAATATTATAAATAGAGTAAAAACCAGTAGATATCTTGGATTTGTAGTTGATGAGAATCTTTTGTGGAAAGAACATGCAAAATTAGTAGTCAATAAACTTTCAAGGTCCCTTGAGTCATCCGCCATCTTAAATTTCGTTTCCCTAACAAAGTCCTGAAAATGATTTATCATTCTATTTTTCATCCCCATTTGTCTTACGGCTGCTCCATACGGGCAAGAAACTTTATTTCTTGTTATAAAAGAGTTCAAGTCATCCAAAATAAGGGAGATCAAATTATATCACCTGTTCAACACACAGATAACATCAGTCTTCATTTCAAATTTTCCAAGATATTTAACGTATCCAAGACTCAAGATTTCCAGATTGCAAATTTTTGTTTCAAGTATTTCAATAAACTCCTTCCATCTTCATTTCAAAATCTGTTTACATTAAATAAAGATTTTCATACTTACGACACACGATATTCTTGTGACATAGTCCAAGAAGCGCCCTCTACGAAAAAGGTTCTTTTTAATTAGATTTTTTGCATCGACTATTTGGAATTCACTCCCCTTAGACATCCGGAATTCAAAAAATCTTTTGTCCTTTAAGCGAGCAGTAAAGGGTCATTGTAGAAAAAGTGTTTAGTGCTGTCCTCCTCCAGGTTTGTTTTTCTCCTCATTTTTGATTTCCCTTTTTTATCGTTCCCTATTGCTTTCTCCCTCTTCTTTTTTTTATCTTTAAAGTTGAAACCATAGGTTTATTTATTTATTGCTTTACTTTTCTCCTCTTTTTTCTTCTTGATACGTTCAGTTAATTTGTAGTTTCTGTTTGTTTTTAATTAATACTAGTTAATGTCCTGCCCTAGCCAAGCATACTTTTTGTGTGCTTTCCTGGCAGGAATGTTATGCATGCTATGTATTTTGTTTTTAAATATAAATAAATGAAACTGAAACAGAAACTAATCTTACAAATACTACTATTACTACTACTGCTATTAAAAGTAAGGATATTAAGGTGAAAATTTTGGATATATGGAAACTGTACGGAACTAAATCAAAATACACTATGCCCACACAGGTTGTCAATCGGACGCATCAGATATGCTTCAGCAATGGCTGATGGTATGTATTAAGGTGAAACTTTCAGCATGTGTTGAAGGGGATGCTGCTGAAGAAACCAAAGGTGCTATCCGCATACTGCCACTAATGCTGCTACAACTATTGCTACTGCGGAAGCTAAGGGTATTCAGTTGAAACTTTTGGGACTACTACCCTTACTACTTCTGCTCTTACAACACTGCTTAAAGTTTAAGCATCTTCAAGCATCGTTTAAGCATCTCACAATTTGAATAAATGAAAAGAATGCAAGTGTATCCAAGTTGTCAAAACGCATAGATAGAATCTTTTGCGAATGATATTAAGTTTTATTTTACAGGTCAACTTCAGAAGCTATAAAATTAAAGTAAAAAATACCGTTTCTGTCAGGACTAAAAATTGTTGAAAAAGTTTCTCTAACATACAAATAGCTATATGGATTATTATAGAAAAAAACTGAAAAGATACAGAATATTACTTTTTCCATGAAGAAGAAGACTATGTCAATAAAAAACGAACAGAAACTAATTAAAAAACTTTTTCCACGAAACAAGTTTTTCAAAAAAAAATAAAGAGCACCAGTAAAGGGCCAAAAATGAGAAAAATAAAGTCAAACAAACTTCCAAGTGTAAAACTACCACAAATCACTATTAATAAATAAATGAAACTAAAAAAGAACAGAAATTACAATAAATAGCCGAGTCAGACTCAAAACAAGCAAAAATTAACAGTAGTAGGACATATTACCCCCATGCCTTCTCAAGACCAGAACACAATTTACGCTATACTGAAAACAAAATACTTTTGAAATATTTTCACTTTTCTTACTTTCATACATACAAAATTATCAAAACCTTAAGGAATAAATATCACTATATGTCAATTAAACCGACAATTCAGGGTCATTTTTTCTTTTTTTTACAACAAAACCTGTTTTGTTGTAAAGGTTTTTTAATTAATTAACAGTAGAAGCAGTAGAATAGCTTGGCTCAACTAGATAAGTCGTTCCCCCATTTTAATGACAGGAGCCTCTTACTGACCCGAGGCAATTTGGGAACCTAATATCCACTTCTACTTCCCACTACCTCATTTCTCTTATCAACCAAATCGGGAAAAATCTTCGAAAAGCCTAATCACTTGCTAAAATTTCATTTCCATTGACCTTCAGGAAGCTTTCGACAATGGTAACCACTATATTTTAGTTGAGAAACTTGTTAACGAATTCAGCATTGATCCTCACTGGTGAAATTGGTTGCCTCCTTCTTAACAAATAGATCGCAGGTTATCAAATACCAGAATCAGTATTTGTGAAATTTATCACCGTCTATTAAAGGATTTTATCCCTATTTGAAACTTTATTTATCCTCAGTTATAATTGGAAATTACGATGATCGTGATTCACGGTTGACTAAATATTCTCTCTCTAAGCTCCCTACCTAAATGGTCGCCTTACAGAAGTTGGTAATAATGATTAATACAAGATTTTTCATTTTCAAAAATCCAAAACGAATGTTGTGCATCGTAGAGAAGGAGTTTCAACCAAGAATGAAGCACTTTCAATCTCGAGAAACATCATTTCTGTTTCTTTCATAAACATACGAAACGTTGAATGTTTTTTCAACTTTGGGAAAGATAATACTAGTAGTAGGGAGGGCATAATGACTCCGATCAGGACATAATTTATGCATTTTTTTATGGTTTTTGTCACTGAGAATGAAAAAACAGGATTTTTCTCACTTTGATGTATTTTCATGGCTAGATTTCTAAGAAATTGATTTGCACAATCGAGGGGAATTATTGATTCACGAAAGAGGAATTAAGAAAAATATATGGCTTCTTTGGTCTCTAGGTCTGAGGGTTAAATGGTCTTTACTAACAGAGATAAATTAATATTCTATTTTTAAATATGGCTTCTTTGATCTCTAGTGTCAGGAATTAGAAATGACATCACTTGTTATCTTGGAATTATGCGGGAGTCTAAAGAGATAGAAAATTTTTTTTTTAAATACGGCTTCTCTGATCTTTAAAAGTCAGAGAGATAAATTGATATTCTATCGAAACCTTAATAGTGTAGCTAGGAACACCTATGAGATGAAGAGATTAACGCGGCAAAGGGTTTCCTAGGAATTTCAAATGTGACAGCGCAGGGATGCCGAAACAAAAGGAACACGCAGAAATTACTTTTAGGGGATTATTTGGGCGAAACACTTTGAGACATTTTAGGGGATTATTTGGGCGAAACAGTTTGAAACATTTTAGAAGATGATTTGGGGTGAAACTCTGTGGTCGTTATAATACACAGGTTCCATTTGAACAGTGTTGTGAGGTCTCCTACCAGGTTAGCTTATCATGAGCACTCGGGTATAGCTACCAGTTTAGCTATACACAAGTTAGCTTATCATGAGCACTCATGATAAGCTAACCTAACCTAACCTAACTTAAACGTAGAGAAACCTAACCTCTAACCTAACCTAACCTAATCTAACCTATGGTTTTGGTATTTCTATGTAATAATGTGGAATTTTGTGGTTAAGTTAGTTTAGTATTGTCATCAATATCTATTGTCCCCCCTCCTCGACTCTAGGCTAAAACTCTAAGCTAGAACTCTTAAGTAAAAATAAACCAGAACTCTAACTAAAACTCTAAGCTAAGACTCTAAGCTAAAACTCTAAACTCTAAATTCTTAACTATAACTAAACTAAACTTCAACTCTAACTAAAACTCTAAGCTAGGGCTCTAGGCTAAAACTCTAAACTCTTATCTGAAACTAAACCAAACTACAACTCTAACTAAAACTCTAAGCTAAGACACCAAGCTAAAACTCTAAACTCTTAACTATAACTAAACTTCAACTCTAACTAAAACTCTAAGCTAAGACTCTAAGGTAAAACTCTAAACTATTAACTAAAACAAAACTAAACTAGAACTCTAACTAAAACTCGAAGCTAAGATTCTAGGCTGAAACTCTAAACTCTTAACTATAACTAAACTAAACTAGAACTCTAACTAAAACTCTAAGCTAAGACTCTAAGGTAAAACTCTAAACTCTTAACTAAAACAAAACTAAACTAGAACTCTAACTAAAACTCGAAGCTAAGATTCTAGGCTGAAACTCTAAACTCTTAACTATAACTAAACTAAACTAGAACTCTAACTAAAACTCTAAGCTAAGACTCTAAGGTAAAACTCTAAACTCTTGACTAAAACTAAACTACACTAGGACTCTAACTAAAACTCTAAGCTATGACTCCAAGCTAAAACTCTAAACTCTTAACTATAACTAAACTTCAACTCTAACTAAAACTCTAAGCTAAGACTCTAAGGTAAAACTCTAAACTCTTAACTAAAACAAAACTAAACTAGAACTCTAACTAAAACTCTAAGCTAAGATTCTAGGCTGAAACTCTAAACTCTTAACTATAACTAAACTAAACTAGAACTCTTACTAAAACTCTAAGCTAATATTCTAGGCTAAAACTCTAAGCTCTTAACTAAAAATAAACTAAACTAGAACTCTAAATAAAACTCTAAGCTAAGACTCTAAGGTAAAACTCTAAACTCTTAACTAAAACTAAACTAGAATTCTAACTAAAACTCTAAGCTAAGACTCCAAGAAAAAACTCTAAACTCTTAACTAAAACTAAACTAAACTAGAACTCTAACTAAAACTCTAAGCTAAAAACTCTAAACTCTTAACTAAAACTAAACTAAACTTCAACTCTAACTAAAACTCTTAGCTAAGACTCAAAGCTAAAATTCCAAACTCTTAACTATAGCTAAACTAAACTTCAACTCTAACTAAACTCTAAGCTAAGACTCTAAGCTAAAACTCTAAACTCTTAACTATAACTAAACTAAACTTCAACTCTAACTAAAACTCTAAGCTATGACTCTAAGCTAAAACTCTAAACTCTTAACAAAAACTAAACTAAAATAGAACTCTAACAAAAACTCTAAGCTAAGACTCTAGGCTAAAACTCTAAACTCTTAATTAAAACTAAACTAAACTAGAACTCTAACTAAAACTCTAAGCTAAGACTCTAAGCTAAAACTATAAAGTAAAACTAAACTAAACTAAACTTCAACTCTAACTAAAACTCTAAGCTAAGACTCTAAGGTAAAACTCTAAACTCTTAACTAGAACTAAACTAAACTAGAACTCTAACAAAAACTCTAAGCTAAGACTCTAAGCTAAAAACTCTAAACTCTTAACTATAACTAAACTTCAACTTCAACTCTAACTAAAGCTCTAAGCTAAGACTCTAGGCTAGAACTCTAAACTCGTAACTAAAACTTAACTAAACTACAACTTTAACTAAAACTCTAAGCTATGACTCTAAGCTAAAACTCTAAATTCTTAACTATAACTAAACTAAACTAGAACTTCAACTCTAACTAAAACTCTAAGCTAAGACTCTAAGGTAAAACTCTGGACTCTTAACAAAAACGAAACTAAACTAGAACTCTAACAAAAACTCTAAGCTAAGACTCTAAGCTAAAACTCTAAACTCTTAACTATTACTAAACTAAACTTCAACTCTAACTAAAACTCTAAGCTAAGACTCTAGGCTAGAACTCTAAACTTTTAACTAAAACTTAACTAGACTACAACTTTAACTAAAACTCTAAGCTATGACTCTAAGCTAAAACTCTAAATTCTTAACTATAACTAAACTAAACTAGAACTCTAACAAAAACTCTAAGCTAAGATTCTAAGGTATAACTCTAAACTCTTAACTAAAACTAAACTAAACTAGAACTTCAACAAAACTCTAAGCTAAGACTCTAAGCTAAGACTCTAGGCTAAAACTCTAAACTCTTAACTAAAACTTAACCAAACTACAACTTTAATTAAAACTCTAAGTTAAGACTCTAAGCTAAAACTCTAAATTCTTAACTATAACTAAACTAAACTTCAACTCTAACTAAAACTCTAAGCTATGACTCTAAGGTAAAACTCTAAACTCTTAACTAAAATTATACTAAACTTCAACTCTAACTAAAACTCTAAGCTAAGACTCTAAGGTAAAACTCTAAACTCTTAACTAAAACTAAACTAAACTAGAACTCTAACAAAAACTCTAAGCTAAGACTCTAAGCTAAAAACTCTAAACTCTTAACTATAACTAAACTAAACTTCAACTCTAACTAAAGTCTTAACTAAAACTTAAATAAACTACAACTTTAACTAAAACTCTAAGCTATGACTCTAAGCTAAAACTCTAAATTCTTAACTATAACTAAACTAAACTTCAACTCTAACTAAAACTCTAAGCTAAGACTCTAAGGTAAAACTCTAAACTCTTAACTAAAACTAAACTAAACTAGAACTCTAACGAAAACTCTAAGCTAAGACTCTAAGCTAAAACTCTAAACTCTTAACTATCACTAAACTAAACTTAAACTCTAACTAAAACTCTAAGCTAAGACTCTAAGCTAAAACTCTAAACTCTTAGCTAAAACTAAACTAAACTAGAACTTCAACAAAAACTCTAAGCTAAGACTCTAAGCTAAAAACTCTAAACTCTTAACTAAAACTAAACTAAACTAGAACTCTAACAAAACTCTAAGCTAAGACTCTAAGCTAAAACTCTAAACTCTTAACTAAAACTAAAGTAAACTTCGACTCTAACTAAAACTCTAAGCTAAGACTCTAAGCTAAAACTCTAAACTCTTAACTATAACTAACTAAACTTCAACTCTAACTAAAACTCTAAGCTAAGACTCTAAGCTAAAACTCTAAACTCTTAACTGTAACTAAACTTCAACTCTAACTAAAACTCTAAGCTAAGACTCTAAGCTAAAACTCTAAACTCTTAACTAAACTAAACTAGAACTCTAACAAAAACTCTAAGCTAAGACTCTAGGCTAAAACTCTAAACTCTTAACTAAAATTAAACTAAACTAGAACTCTAACTAAAACTCTAAGCTAAGACTCTAGGCTAAAACTCTAAACTCTTAACTATAACTAAACTAAACTTCAATTCTAACTAAAACTCTAAGCTAAGACTCTAAGGTAAAACTCTAAACTCTTAACTAAAACTAAACTAAACTATAACTCTAACAAAAACTCTAAGCTAAGACTTTAAGCTAAAAACTCTAAACTCTTAACTATAACTAAACTAAACTTCAACTCTAACTAAAGCTCTAAGCTAAGACTCTAGGCTTAAACTCTAAACTCTTAACTAAAACTGAACTAAACTACAACTTTAACTAAAACTCTAAGCTATGACTCTAAGCTAAAACTCTAAATTCTTAACTATAACTAAACTAAACTTCAACTCTAACTAAAACTCTAAGCTAAGACTCTAAGGTAAAACTCTAAACTCTTAACTAAAACTAAACTAAACTAGAACTCTAACAAAACCTCTAAGTTAAGACTCTAAGCTAAAACTCTAAACTCTTAACTATTACTAAACTAAACTTCAACTCTAACTAAAACTCTAAGCTAAGACTCTAAGCTAAAACTCTAAACTCTTAACTAAAACTAAACTAAACTAGAACCTCAACAAAAACTCTAAGCTAAGACTCTAAGCTAAAAACTCTAAACTCTTAACTATAACTAAACTAAACTAGAACTCTAACTAAAACTCTAAGCTAAGACTCTAAGCTAAAACTCTAAACTCTTAACTATAGCTAAACTAAACTAGAACTTTAACAAAAACTCTAAGCTAACACTCTAAACTCTTAACTAAACTAAACTAGAACTCTAACAAAAACTCTAAGCTAAGACTCAAAGCTAAAACTCTAAACTCTTAACTAAAACTAAAGTAAACTTCAACTCTAATTAAAACTCTAAGCTAAGACTCTAAGTTAAAACTCTAAACTCTTAACTATAACTAAACTAAACTTCAACTCTAACTAAAACTCTAAGCTAAGACTCTAAGGTAAAACTCTAAACTCTTAACTAAAACTAAACTAAACTAGAACTCTAACAAAAACTCTAAGCTAAGACTCTAAGCTAAAAACTCTAAACTCTTAACTATAACTAAACTAAACTTCAACAAAAACTCTAAGCTAAGACTCTAGGCTAAAACTCTAAACTCTTAACTAAAACTTAACTAAACTTCAACTTTAACTAAAACTCTAAGCTATGGCTCTAAGCTAAAACTCTAAATTCTTAACTATAACTAAACTAAACTTCAACTCTAACTAAAACTCTAAGCTAAGACTCAAAGCTAAAACTCTAAAGTCTTAACTATAGCTAAACTAAACTTCAACTCTAACTAAACTCTAAGCTAAGACTCTAGGCTAAAAATCTCAACTCTTAACTATAACTAAACTAAACTTCAACTCTAACTAAAACTCTAAGCTAAGAGTCTAAGCTAAAACTCTAAACTCTTAACTAAAACTAAACTAAACTAGAACTTCAACAAAAACTCTAAGCTAAAAACTCTAAACTCTTAACTAAAACTAAACTAAACTAGAACTCTAACAAAAACTCTAAGCTAAGAATCTAAGCTAAAACTCTAAACTCTTAACTATAACTAAACTAAACTTCAACTCTAACTAAAACTCTAAGCTATGACTCTAAGGTAAAACTCAAAACTCTTAACTATAACTAAACTAAACTAGAACTCTAACAAAAACTCTAAGCTAAGACTCTAAGGTATAACTCTAAACTCTTAACTAAAACTAAATTAAAATAGAACTTCAACAAAAACTCTAAGCTAAGACTCTAAGCTAAAAACTCTAAACTCTTAACTATAACTAAACTAAACTAGAACTCTAACAAAAACTCTAAGCTAAGACTCTAAGGTAAAACTCTAAACTCTTAACTAAACTAAACTAGAACTCTAACAAAAACTCTAAGCTAAGACTCTAGGCTAAAACTCTAAACTCTTAACTAAAACTTAACCAAACTACAACTTTAACTAAAACTCTAAGCTATGACTCTAAGCTAAAACTCTAAATTCTTAACTATAACTAAACTAAACTTCAACTCTAACTAAAACTCTAAGCTATGACTCTAAGGTAAAACTCTAAACTCTTAACTAAAACTATACTAAACTTCAACTCTAACTAAAACTCTAAGCTAAAACTCTAAACTCTTAACTATAACTAAACTAAACTTCAACTCTAGCTAAAACTCTAAACTAAGACTCTAAGGTGAAACTCTAAACTCTTAACTAAAACTAAACTAAACTAGAACTCTAACAAAAACTCTAAGCTAAGACTCTAGGCTAAAACTCTATGCCAATGGGTTAAAGAAAAAACCGGAAAAATGTTGGATAATTTCTAAGTCTAGAAAATTCAGTCCGAAAACCTTAAAAAAAATTCAAAAAGGGAGGGAGGAAGGGAAGGGGCTCGGGGGCCTTTGGGGGTGCGGGGGGCCTTAGGGGGACCGGAGGGTCTTTGGGGGATCAGGGGGCTCGGGGGCCTTTGGGGGCCCTGGGGGTCTTTGTGGGATTGGGGGGCTCGAGGGGCCTTTGGAGGACCGGGGGCCTTTGGGTGCTAGGGGGGCCTTTGGGGGCCCTGGGGGCTTTTGGGGACTCGGGGGCCCTTTGGTGTTGTAAGTAGGGGGACCCTTTGGGGTTGGGGTGGGGGGCCCTTTGGGGTTGGGGTAGAGAGGACCCTTTGGGGTTGTGGTAGGGGGGCTCTTTGGGGTTGGGGTAGGGGACCTCACAACACTGTTCAAATGGAACTTGTGTATTATAACGACCACAGAGTTTCACCCCAAATCATCTTCTAAAATGTCTCAAACTGTTTCGCCCAAATAATCCCCTAAAATGTCTCAAAGTGTTTCGCCCAAATAATCCCCTAAAAGTAATTTCTGCGTGTTCCTTTTGTTTCGGTATCCCTGCGCTGTCACATTTGAAATTCCTAGGAAACCCTTTCCCGCGTTAATCTCTTCATCTCATAGGTGTTCCTAGCTATACTATTAAGGTTTCGATAGAATATCAATTTATCTCTCTGACTTAAAGATCAGAGAAGCCGTATTTAAAAAAGGATTTTTCTATCTCTTTAGACTCCCGCATAATTCCAAGATAACAAGTGATGTCATTTCTAATTCCTGACACTAAAGATCAAAGAAGCCATATTTAAAAATAGAATATTAATTTATCTCTGTCACTAAAGACCATTTATCCCTCAGACCTAAAGACCAAAGAAGCCATATTTGTTTCTTAATTCCCCTTTCGTGAATCAATAATTCCCCTCGATTATGCAAATCAATTTCTCAGAAATCTAACCATGAAAATACATCAAAGTAAGAAAAATCCTGTTTTTTCATTCTCAGTGACAAAAACCATAAAAACATGCATAAATTATGTCCTGATCGGAGTCATTATGCCCTCCCTATTAATACTGACCCTATATTTGGTAGTGGTGTTTACGAAGTCCTGTATTCTTGTGGAAAGTCTTACATTTTCTGAACCTGTCAACAATTTGGAGTAAGAGTACATGAGCACAAATTTTCAATAAATAAATCTCTAACATCTGGAAATAAAACTAATGAACTTAACTCTGTCTTAATCATTTACACTTTTGAACGTCCAGATGCTTTTGTCCTTTTTGACAAGGCAATTTCAATATCCACACCCAAGGCCGTATCCAGGAGGAGGTGGATTACGGGGTTTGAAATGTTTGTCTCCCGAAATGTTTGTCCGACTCGTAAAAAAACGTAACAAAAATGAATATAAACAAATTTGTGATCCATTTTTTACCCCCCCCCCCCCCCCCCCGAAAAAATCTTTTGTGAAACTCCCACCGAAAAAAAATTACTGGATACGGCCCTGTCCATAGCAGACGGTTTGCTGCAATATTTCATAGAGGCAAATGAAATTAAAAAATACAAAATGAATACGTCAGTTTAATTAGAGATATTCGCAAAAGCCGAATATGGGATAACCTTATATAAAGATCATTGAGTCAGATTCTTTCACATTTGAAACCAAGATCAGTTGACTGTAACAAAAAAAATCAGGTGAGTGAACAAGGTCTTTAGTCGCTAGGGAGATAATTTTTACTAAATCTGATTTGTGAATAGTCTTTCATTTTTTGGTTTGGCTTTTGTCTGTTTGAGTGTTTCTCTGGCTTTTTTAGTGTTCACTTTACGCTGTTAGTTATTGTTTTGTGTTTAGCACTACGCAGGACCTTGACTTTTTTTTTAGCTTGGTGGAGGACTTGCGCTGTTTTTCTATTCTTCTTTTTCATTTTTCTGCTTCTCGTCTAACGCAAAACACAATAGCAAATTAAAAAAATAAAACATTAATTATATTTGTTATTCTTTTACTTTTACATTAAGCCAAAACAGATTTTCTACAAAAAAAACACAATAGAATGTCCATAAGCTCTTTTGGTATCTTCCAACGGCTGAAAAAACGACAAATCAACCATTCCCATATATCAGAACGTTGGAGAAGTAGCCTAGAGTATGTAGTCGAGGTAATAATCAAACTCAAAGCTCATAAGTTGAAAAAAAAGCGTAGCAACACACACAAAATACGACACGGACACGTTGAAACATCAAGACATTCGCACATTTCTGCATAGCACTGCATAACAGATCTGAAGCACTAAACCTATTAGATTAAACTTAATGACACTTCTGCTGAAAACATCATTAACAGTTGGAAAGAAAACAAACAGTATCCCTTGCGAAAATTTTGAGAAAGGCTTAAGATCCAGACCTTAAGACAAAGATCATATTTAAAAAATTTGACTGATCTTACTAATAAATTAAATAAAAAAAAACAAGTTTTTTCAACTGAAAGTAAAGAGCGACATTAAAACTTAAAACGAACAGAAATTGTTCCGTATATGAAAGGGGCTGTCCCCTCCTCAAAGCCTCGCTCTTTACGCTAAAGTTTGACTCTGTCTCACAACTTTATTTTTAAAAACAATAAAAAAATTTAGCGTAAAGAGCGAGGCGTTGAGGAGGGGACAGCCCCTTTCATATACGGAATAATTTCTGTTCGTTTTAAGTTTTAATGTCGCTCCTTACTTTCAGTTTAAAAAACTTGTTTTTTTTATTTAATTTCTGATCGTTTTTTAGTTATTGCAGCTTTTATTTTGGCTCACCGACATTGAATAAGTAAACAAAATTTGTATAAAAATTTTACTCTTCTTTTGCTAAATGGCTGTCTCTAAATTTGGTTCTGACGTAATTTACAAATTAACTTACGTAACGAACTTCTATATTCGTATATTTTTCTTCTGGCAAAAAATACAAAGTTGCAGATTTTTGCAGATATGAGCTTGAAACCTATGAAATAGGGTTTTCTGATACGCTGAATCTGACGGTGTGATTTTCATTAAAATTCTTTCACTTGTAGGAGATGTTTCCCCCCTCTTTAATAAATCAGGTAAATTTTCTCAGGCTGGTAGCCTTTGATGAGTAATACTAAACTTAATAAAATTTATATATTTAGAATCAGCATTATAAGCCCATTCTTTTGATACATTTATTTACATCAAAATTCCGTTTTTAAAAGTTTCGATTACTATTGAGCCGTATCGCTTGTTTTTTTTTATTGTTTTTTTTATTACGTATATGTTATTACGTGTATGAGGGGGTTCTTCCCTTATTCAATACCACGCTCTTTACGTTAAAAGTTAAAAATAAAATTTAATTCACAAACCCCTGAATCGCAAAGGCCATTTAATTAGAATAGATATCTCTTTTGAAAGCACTAAAAAAAACTGTAGCGTAAAGAGCGAGGTATTGACTTGGGGGAGAACCCCCTCATTTACGTAATAGTTTCTGTTCGTTTTAAGTTCTAATGTTGCTTCTTACTTTCAGTTGAAAAAACTTGTTTTTTTTATTTAATTTCTGATCGTTTTTTAAATAATGCTTGGAAATCCGGCGTCCCCTCCATAGAAATTTCCCTTACCCCAAAGAAACACCCTTTACGGAAATATTCACCCGAGTAACCCTCTCCTCCAGACCCCCCCCCACCAGAAAAAAATCCTTCCTGAAAATGTCTGTATACTTCCCAATAACCAATACAATATGTAAGCAATGGGCAAAGTTCATAACTTGCAGCCCTTCCCCTGGGAACTGTGGGGGATTAAGTCATCCTAAAAGGTATATTTATTAAATTTTCGACTATGCTGAACAAAATGGCTATCTCAAAATTTTAATTGGGTGACTTTGAGAAAAAAAAGAACGTGGGAGGGGGCCTAGTTGCCCTCCATTTTTTTGGTCACTTACAAAGGGCACTAGAACTTTTAATTTCCGTTCAAATGAGCCCTCCTAGGATATTCTAGGACCACTGGGTCAATACGATTACCCCTGGGAAAAAACAAACAAAACAAACAAACAAACAAATAAACACGCATCCGTGATTCTTCTTCTGGCAAAAAATGGAAAATTCCACATTTTTGTAGATAGGAGCTTGAAACCTCTACAGTAGGGTTCTCTGATGCGCTGAATATGATGGTGTGATCTTCATTAAGGTTCTATAACTTTTAGTGGGTCTTTCCCCCTTTTTCCGAAAATCGGCCAAATTTTCTCAGGCACGTAACTTTTGATGGGTAAGATTAAACTTGATGAAACTTATATATTTGAAATCAGAATTAAAATATGATTCTTTTGATGTATCTACTGGTATCAAAATTCCGTTTCTTAGAGTTTCGGTTACCATTGAGCCTTACTTACAGTTTGGGTCGCTCCTTACTTACAGTTCGTTACCACATACTGTTTGATTGAGAAATTTCACGTTGGAGGATAGTTCAATTCTTTGTAGTTTCGATGTTGTTTCCATGCATTCAAATTGTGATTTAAAAAGGTGCGAGGACATTTTAAAAAGTAAATTAGAAAAACACTTTGATTTAATACAAGATGTGACTTTAGCCAGCTTGGATATTGAAGTCATTATGAAACTAATTATCCGAGTAAATGAATTTTCTTTTTATTTTGGTTTTAGAGGGGAGTTATATAGACAAACTTTTGGGTTACCTATGGGGGCTTCTCTCTCTCCTTTATTGGCAAATCTTTTCATAGATGCTATTGAAACCTCCGCTATACACAGTTTTAGAATCTCCCCTTGTTTCTGCGGTGGGTTCATGGATGATGTGGTTTGCGTTTCGAAACATGGATTGGACTCCTTAGACCTATTTTGTAAGCAATTAAATAGTTTTGATAACAATATTAAATTTACAGTTGAGTTTGAGGAAAATAATAAATTACCTTTTCTGGATACTTTATTAATTAAAAGGGATCTCCATTTACTTTTCTCGATTTACAGAAAACCTACCCACAATGGTAGGTATTTGAATTTTCATTTTTTCCACCCTATGTCGGTGAAACGGGGGGTTGTAATTTCTCTAGTAGATAGAGCCTTTAGAATTTGTTCCCAGGAATTTCTGGATTCGGATTTGTTATACTTGAGGGATATTTTGTTTTGTAATAATTACCCGATTAAGTTTATTGACAAAATAATTGAAAATAGACGTGTTAAACGTCATGATAGTAGGATTATTGAGGTTTCTCAGTCTTTAGATTTAAATGTATAAAAAAGTTTCATTTCATTGCCATATGTACCTGGTTTGGGTGAGAAACTTTCACGGATTTTGCGTAAATTTGATATTGATGCATGTTTCTAATCGTTGAGGCCAATGGGTAGTTTCTTTAGTTCTGGCAAGGATTTAACCCGGGGAAATTTAGTAAGTGGTGTGTATAAAATTCCGTGTTCTTGTGGGAAGTTCTATATCGGTAGGACTCACCAACAATTTGTTGAAAGGTTTATTGAACACCAAAATTCAGTAGAAAAACCATACAATTAAGCACTCCAAAAACTTTTGTTTCAGCTTTAGCAGAACATATTTGGTTTCAACCAGATCACTTTGTAAAATTTGATGAGGCCTTAGCTATTCAAATGATAAGGGGTATACACAATGGGAGAGAGAAGCCATTGAAATTAAAAAAACACGTGTTTGCTAACCTTTCGATAAATAGGGATACCCTGGGTTCCCACATATACGATTTTTTTCTGCAAAATATCGTATTAAAAAATCGCAAACGAAATTCGCAGGCTAACGCGATAATTATAATAGGGGGTCACACTACACAATTTATTATCCTCCGATTTTCAGTGACAAAAATTTCAAAAAGCAAGATGGTGTTTATAAGCTCTAGAAAAAAGAAAATTATAGCCTTATATCTTCTTAATGAACAGGTACTTTGAAATCAACCTTTGCTGAATTTGAACAAAGATTGTGTTACAAAGTGCAGTATTTCATTAATAACCTATATTTACACCTGAAGTCAGGATAAATTTGTTGATTGATTTGTTAGCCATTAAGAAAATATGCCAATCAGTGTATCTTTTAACCTTCATTCCAAATATTCTAATTGACTTGCTTGCAAATGCACCCATGCCTTCTTTCTGTAACAGGGTAAATATAGCCTATGTTAACCACTATATAACAATTCAGGGTATATATTTGAACATTAGGAGGTGGGGGTAAAGTTTACCTCCCATTTACATCAGAAATAAAATTTGCCACCCCCCCCTAATGTGCAAATATATACCCTGAATTGGTATATATAGGGGTGGGTGTAAAATTTATTTCCAACACAAATGATTTATTATATTTGGAAAGAGCATAAAAAAAGGCATCAAGTGGTATATTCACTTTATTTGTAAGTCAATAATATTATTTGGTAAAAATTTACTAGAAACTTTTGTCTTATTGCTACCAAGCGCAAATAAAGGTAATTTTTTCAGATAAACTTAGGCTCAGTAGGTATAAAATACTTACCTTTACAGTCACAAAGCAAGATGGTGTTTCTAAGTTCTGGAAATAGGAAACTTATAGCCTTATACCTTTTTAATGAACAGGTAAAATATCAGAACTGTACAGCACCAGGAAATCATAGGTGATTGTTTTTTGTTTTTCTTTACAGATTTTAAGTTCATTTTGAAATGAATCTTTGCTGAATTTCAACAAAGATTGTGTTACAAAGTGCAGTATTTTCATTAATAGCCTGTGTTTACACCAGAAATGAGGATAAATTTGTTGATTGATTTATTATCTATTAAAAAAAATATGCCACTCAGTGTGTCTTTTAACCCTACTTCCAAATATTATGATTGATTTGCTTGGAAATGCACCCATGCCTTCTTTCTGTAATAGGGTAAATACAGCCTATGTTAATTTTCATTAATTTTTTGCGCTTGCTTCTCATCATCAATTGGTTCATTATTTTAAATAAAATCAAATAAAGAAATTGTTTAATAGCCTAGAAGTGCATCTGGCCAAAAATAGAAGTTGCTAGGGCAAACTTTAAGGGTAACAACTAGTATAATTGGTAAATATTCAGATTATCTAGAAACTATTTGTCCTATTGCTACCAAGTGTAATTTAATGTAATTTTTAAGATAAACTTAGGCTCAGTAGGTATAAAATAGACTTACCATTACAGCCAGAATTTCTCCTTCTCCCTGATGCATTCAGAAATAACCATCATCAATTGGATCACTATTTAATTTTTATACAATTTCAAAAAAAAAAAAAATATTAAGAAATAAATCTTTTATGTAGTTTTTGGAATTTTAAATGACCTTTAGGTTTGAAAAAATGAAGTGGTACTTTCATTAATAGCCTATATTTATACCTGAAATGAGGATAAATTTGTTGATTGATTTGTTAGTCATTAAAAAAATATACCACTCAGTGTATCTTTTAACCCTTATTCCAAATGTTATAATTGACTTGCTTGCAAATGTACCCATGACTTCTTCTGATCTGAGTGTAGTAATCTAGTTGAAAGGCTATTAAAACTTAGTAAATTGCTGTGATTTTAATGCATTAAGTTAGAGAGAAATTAACACAAAATTGAAACTATCCCTATTGGTTTACTAGTATTATGAACGTTTCATGATCAACTAAAGGTATAAATCTGTTCTTTGTTGATGATTAATGTATTTGGTCTGTGATGTAAAGACACAAAATAAGAAACATATTTAACACATCTCTTAAAAATAAACTTCAGAGACAAAATTACTGAAATTTGACTATAGTAGGCTAGTTGAAGATTTCATCTCTAACCTTAATTATTATTTCTGTGTATGTAGTTTTTTTTGGATGATCAATGCTGTATTTGGTTCAAGTTGTCAAGGGGCAAATTAATGTAATTACTTAAGGAAAAATTTTGTATTTTAGCTCTAATAAATATTTTGATCCTTCTTGAAAAGAAACATAAATTCTATTGATTTAATATAAATACTTCTGAAGTTTGGTTAGGCTAATTTAATTCAGTCTACACTTTTAATCCTTGTTTGATCATTATGTTAAAAAAAATAAATCCTTTATGTATAGTTCTTGAAGCTATAAAGGACTTGGCAAATCAAAGGATTGGGCAAATCAGTAACTATGATTTCATCATAAGATACACAGCTCTGATATTTATTTATTTACTTAGGTTGGTATTTCCCATATTCTCTATATTCAGTTTATCTTAATTGCTTTAAATATTTATGAAGAAGTTTCTTAATTTGTTGTCTGAAGAATACTTTTCCCTTTATTGACTTAGACCTAATAATAATTGCAGCTTTTTTTCAGAGCAAATCACCAAAAACTCGGCGCTGGTGGGTGAGGCCAATGTTACAAAAAAGAAGAAATAATGGAGCATATAAAATTCTGGTGAAAAATATGGAAGAAAATGACCCAGAATGGTATTTTGACCATTTTAGGCTTAGTTCTGAACAATTTAATGAAATATTATCACTTGTCAAAAATGACATTAAAAAGGAATTTACATCCTGGCGGGAGCCTATAAGCACTAAAGAAAGGCTAGCCATTACCCTTCGATACCTTGCAACTGGAGAAAGCAGAAGATCTCTCTCTGCTCAATATTTAGTGGGACGTTCTACTATTTCAAAAATCATATGTGAGACCACAGAAGCAATTTGGATAAACCTGAAAGACACTTACATGGAATCACCAAGCAAGGATGATTTTAAAAATATTGCAGGAAATTTTAAAAGAAAGTGGGATTTTCCAAATTGCCTAGGAGCCATAGATGGTAAACATATCAGAATAAAGTGCCCAGATAATAGTGGATCAAAATTTTATTCATACAAAAAATTTTTCAGTGTTGTATTAATGGCAGTAGTGGATGCCAATTACAAGTTTTGTTTCATTGATGTTGGAGCAGAAGGTAGTGCTGGTGACTCGGGAGTATTTGGTAGATCAGGTTTTGGCAATGCCATTATTGATGCCTCCCTTGATGTTCCTGAACCAAAGGCTTTAGGAACTGGTGCAGTTGTCCCTTATGTGTTTGTGGCAGATGAGGCTTTTCCACTGAAATGCAACATATTAAAACCATTTCCTGGTGGCTTAAAGCTGATTGATAGGGATAAACGAATATTTAATTACCGTCTTTCTCGAGCAAGGATGGTGGTTGAGAATGCATTTGGGATATTAGCAGCAAGATGGCGCATATTCCATTCACCAATAGACAGTAATATAGAGACAGTGAAAAGTATAATAAAGGCATGTTGCTGTCTCCATAATTTTATCATAACAGAAAATCAAGTAGATCCAGATTTGTTACCTTCCCAAAGCAAAAAAGAAGTCCCAAGTGTTTGGGGACAAAGATTTCAGAGACAGGGCTCCAATAATTATACAAATCTTGCATTGCAAGTTTGCAATAAGTACAAGGAGTACTTCTGTTCATCTGAAGGATTGCTTTTTTATCAAAATAGTTATAAGTTTGAATAAGTTTTTTTTATTACATTAGATTTCATATTTCCACTAGTTTTTACCAATGATACTTCCATACCAAAGGAGTATTTAAATAACTTTAGTCCTCTTGATGTTTTACTACTATTACTAGCAACTCACCTCAGCCTTAAGCTGCTTGATACCAACATAGTTATGCATTCTCTTCCTCCATCCTAATCTATTCAAAACCTCCCTCCCTCTTTATACCCTCCCAGGAATTTACCATTTCCATTAAATCTTTATTTACAGCATCCTCTCCCCAAAACTGCACAACCCCCTCTCCATTTAGCCCTAGAAAACTGGGGAAAAAAGGACAATTTTCGGCAGTTTATCATCTTTAATTCACAAAACGTGTCCTAGCCATCTCAACCTTTCTGTCATTGTAGTTCTAGAAAGTAGGATTGGACCACACTTTTTGTACAGCCAACTGTTTGAAATACAGCCAGTCAACTGGGAACCTAAACAACCATAGGCAATTTCTCTCAAAAGCATCTAGAAAATCTTCCTCCTGTTTTAGAGCACCCATGCTTCATAATCATATTTGACCACAGTCATCACTGTAGCTTCCAATATTCTAATCTTAGTTTGCAGAATCATTTTCCTGTGCTTCCAAACTTTTTTTTAACCATGAAAAAACACTGATCCCTTGATAAATATTTTGTTATGCATCTTCACCTTTGCATCTTTGCTTATTCCTAGCAGTCCAGTCAAGAATGTAAGTAAAAATAGTCTTTAAGCATTCATGAAAAGACACGACTTAAGTGCAGAATAGATGTAATTTCCCGTCCAAAAACCATAAAACAACAACGAAATTGATTTTGAATATCAATCTGTTTTATTTCATGGTTATCAAAGGGGAAATAAAAAAGCTGTGATTTTTTTTTGCTCTTCTGAAAATTTACAGTTATGGAGATATGACCTTTTGATACCCAACTGAAGATTTGCTCCCTGACTTTTTCCTGAGAAAAAAAAACACAAAGATGGTTAAAATTTCTTTTCATTAATGTTTAATAATTCTTAGGAAACGTTAAGAATAACTAATCTTAGAATTTGTAAAATGACACCTTAAAATAGGTAAAAAGGGTAAAAGTTAGAATGTTTTGAAACGAAAAAAAAGTTAATCTTGATAATTATCATAAGACAATATATTATTTTCGATTTTAAAAATTACTTCTTGCAATTTTAGTCTTGCTAATACTTTTTGTTGTGGCGTGAAGTGACGCATTTGTGCTGCAAGACTTGCACAAAATGCATCATCTGTATCTTCTTTGTTAAAAATCATTGATAGAAGAGTTTTCTGTGTGTCTTCTGTATCTTTTCTGGCCCTCTTTGTGCCCTTTTGAGATGCTGGACTTCTCAAGGTGGGGTCCATTTCAGGTGTTGGCACAGCACTTGAAGAACCAGACACTAATTCTGATAAATCATGTTCTGTTATATGAGAACTTCCTCTTTCAGCTTCAAAAAACACTTCAAAGTCAGGGTCTGCAACATCAGCAATTTCAACATCTGGTTCCTAATAACAAAAACAACCTTTAATTGAAACATTGAGATTATATTTGAAAAGAAGGATCTGAACACCAAAACTAGTATACGATTTTTATAAATACATATTAATAGGTTAATTCATAACAAATATGCAAATAGAGAAGAAATATATTAAGAATCAAATTGAAAAAAAATTCACAATTAAATTGAAAACACAAAAAAGCATAATGAAATTACATGCTAGTTCATCATCAGAAAGAGACTGTCATTCATTCTAAATGGCAGTGAGGTTTATAAATATCAAATATTGCAAGATATCAATTGAATTCTAGGATGGTTGTGGTTAAAAAAAAAATCTAAAACTTTGTCTAGCTAAGTTAGTGTTACATATGCTTAAGACTGCTTTGAACTTGATGTGCAAGGGTTTTTATCAACATTTAAATTTATTTGGGTTTCATAAGTCCATACATATTTGATGGTCATTAATTTAATCTTTGTTTAGCTGTATAAATGTTGGGGATGGGACACATGTCCTGCCTCTACATTACAATTTTTCAAAATGAAACTTGTCTTGTCAAATATGAATTTAGCTTTTATGTAATATTCAAATTTCTATTTGAAAATCATTTATATTGGAAAATATAAACTGAAAGTGTGTTTGGTGAAATTACATCACATATAGTTATTTTTAACCTTACAAAAAAAGGAAAATAGGAAGGCATACAAACAGGTCAGCCTGCAAGCTAAGATGAAAATTATTTGAAGCTATGGTAATGGCAAAATTCAACTTGCCAATTGTTCAAAAAAGCAGTGAAATTTACAAATAACAAAATATTGAATAGTTCAATTTAATTGTAGGTTGATTGCAATATCAATAAAAAGAAAGCTTAAACCGTGTCTAGCCAATTCATTTTAACATATGCTACTATGAATTTTATGGGGAAGGGCTTTAACACTATTTCAATTTATTTGGTTTTTATAAGTCCTAATCTGTTTGATAATCATTTTGTCATTGTTTAGCTATATAAATCTTGAGGGTGGGGTCTATTTCATGTTTATCCCTTACAGTTTTTCAATTTTAGACTTGTCTCATCAAAAATAAATTCAGCTTTTGTGTAATATTCAGTAAGATTTTAATTTCAATTTGAAAGTTATTTTTATTGTTTGGAAACAAAAAACTGAAAGTGTCTTTTGTGAAAGTACATAATATATAGATATTGCTTGTAGTAGCAGTGTTTTTGCGTCATTTTATTTTATTTTGTACCTGAATAATGGAGGGTCCTTCATTGAAATTTGAAGTTGTTGTTTTGTTGCTATATCAACAATAAATAATTTAAATAAATGAATTTTGCTTTTGTATTATTCAGTAAAATTTAATTTCTATTTGAAAGTTGTTTCTATTGTTTGGAAACCATAAATTGAAAGTGTATTTGGTGAAATTGCATCATGAAATTACATAGTTACTTTTGCCATTCCATAAAAAATAGGAAGGTCAACAAATAAGTCAGCCTATCTGATAAGATTAAGTGTCTTAGGTGACTAACATTAAGCTTGTCTCTAGTGACTTGCTGCAATAACTTGCTTGTAGAAAGCAGTATTTTTGCATTTTTTTTAAGTTTTATTTCATACCTGAACAATTGAGGGTCCTTCATTGAAATTTGAAGTGGTTTCTTCATGGCTAACTTGCTACATAAGGAATTTCATGCTGCTGTACCACTTCCATACTTTTTTTTTGGTTGCTGCTGACCCGCTTTTACTTTGTCCAATCTGATTATGCTCCCTGATGAAAACATCTCTAAGGTTTCACCATTTAGACTGGCAATGGCGAACTGAAGTAAAAAAAAAATAATACAAAAATTGAAATAAGCATGACAATGAAAATGGATAGTCCCAGTAGAATAGAGAAAAGGTTGGTTATTATGACTTTTGATAAACCTGAATAGATTTCTTTAGATATAAGATTGAAACCACAGCTCTATAAAACGAAAAAATGGTTTTAAATTAAATTAGAACTATAATTAAGTAGACTTGGCCTCTGGATCATGAAATATTGGACAATAGGTAACTGGGCTAACACAAAAATTCACTTTTTAGTATTTTCACGTGTTGGAATATTCTTCTCTTTCAAGGAAATTGGAACAGACCAACTTCAAAGTGCTAGAAAAAGTACATAGGAGAGGAGGGTAAATCAGCCAAAACATGGCTATTGCCTTTCATGAATCTTTCAACACCTTTTGTATATACACCAGCTTGATTGCTTTTATAGCAGATATATCTTAGACCCCTTACAAGGCTTGGTATATCTCTAGGCTAATACCAGTATTTACTCATTTTATCAATTTGCATAATTCTTTTTTCTTACTTTATAGCAACAATTTAAGTATATAGCCAAAGACTATATCCTACCCAATCTGTAGGGAAGAGCTAGGGTGAATTTGCAATGGTAGCAATTAATGTATTTGAAAAAATAAAACATTGAAGGCATATCAAATAACATATTCATTTTTTAGCAAACAAATTGATAGAGGCCAAAAAGCAAACGTTTTCCAGATTTATATTGCAATGTACAATACCAGCAGCCCTCTCCATAACTGGGTATAGCCTGGGCAATATACAAAATTTCATTTATTTTATGGGTTTGTCATTATCCCTTTAAGCTGATTTATTAACAATAATTAGTTCATAATATCAATAAAGCTAATTTAACAAATACAACAACAGTATATTAACTAAGCTTTTTTAATAGCTTAAGGCAAGGCCTATACTTTGTTATTCTAGGGGAAGGGACTGGGAAAAAAAATAAAAGTGTCTGATAGACCTCAACTCTTTGCATGGGTTAACTCATTTTACTGATTTGTATATTTTTTTTCCCATCAAAAATTTGGCTATTGTATTTAATGCATAGGCACATCAAATGACATATTCATCTTTTAGCAAACAAAGTGATACAGGCCAAAGATCCAAAGTCTTCCAGATTTCTTTTGAAATCTACAATACCATCAGCCCTGTCCTTAACTGGGTATAGCCTGGGCAAAATACAAAAGCTCTCTGATTTCATGGGTTTGCCATTATCCTTTTAAGCTGATTTATTACCAATGAAAAGTTCATAACATCAATAAAGCTAATTTGACACAAAAAGAAAGAAAAAAAGGCAACAGTATATTAACTAAGCTTTTTTTAATAGCTCAAGGAAAGGCCTATATCTTGTTATTTTAGGGAAAGGGACAGGATGTATAAAAAGTGTCTGATAGACCTAGACCCTTTGCAAGGGTTAATTTATTTTACTGTTTTTTTTTTGTGTGTTTTTGCTTTATAACAACAGTTCTAGAATCAAGTCTACTATTTAGCCTAGGGGTAGCAATCGAAATCTGAAGGTAGGGTCTAGGGTACATTTAGAATGGTGGCAATTAGGCTAACATTTTTAGAAATATCACATTGAAAGGAACATCAAATTACATTCTTTTAGCCAACAGGTTAATGTAAACAGCCTAAGTTTTCCAGATATACTTTGCAATTTACATCACCATCAACCTTCTTCTTAACTGGACATATCCTGGGCAAAATAAAAAAAAAATCACTGACTCTATGGGTTTGTTAGTATCTTTCAAAGCTGGTTTACTACTAATAATTAGAATGTAACATCAGTAAAGCGAATTTAAAAAAAAACACAGCATATTTATTCAACTTTTTTTAATAGCCTAGGGCAAAGCCTGTATCTTGCCATGTTAGGGTAAGGGAGTGGGACACATTAAAAATATCAGTAATCATGACATTTAAAAATAGCTGTAAGCAAGAAATCAAATGGTATTTTACATTTTTTCTTTATGACTTCTTTTCTAGCTCAGAAACAAATTGACTAGCCTACTCAAAAGTGTGACTGCCAGAGTAACCTGTCCCATGCAAGTCTATATATTTAGCTGCTATGTCCAATAAAGGCCTTTTTGTGCAGAACCTGGGCTATACTGTACAAAACTAATAAACTAGTCTATATTTTTTTTTATTAGGCCAAATCATCTAAATTAGCCTATTAATCTTACCTTCAACTCCAACTTCTTCTGAGTCTTTATCCCATGCTTTCATTACAAGCAACCTGTTTTTATGGTTTTTATCAGTTTTAGAGTAGAGAACTTTACAATTTCTAACAGATAAAATTAGTTTCTCAATATCCATTTTTATTTTTCTTGATACGATTTATTCATCAAAATTATCGTATTAGTTGAGATTTGTGAACTTGTACGATATTTTAGAAAATCGGATAGATTTTAACCAAAATTCGCAAACAGCTGCGATATTCGCATATCTGGCCGAATAATCGTGTTCGCATGCGAATAATCGTATATGTGGGAACCCAGGGATACAGGTAGTTTAAATATTGACCCAATTTATGATAATCTTCTAAAGAGTGAATCAACAGTCAATAAGGGAATTAAGATTATAAATAATCACCAGGGGACTATTTTACCTGCTAGACCAAAACCAATTGCTTCAATAATAGCCAATAAAAGGATTATTTCGCAACAGTAAAGTAATTAAAGTAATTTCCATTTTTTTATTTTTCCTCAGTTGCTCTGGTGTTCCCACTAAAGTAACTCCATAATAGCATCTTTTCCCTACGTGGATCAGTTTGCGCCAATTGTATATATATATTTTTTTTTTGGTGGTGGTGGTTTTATTGGTTTTTTAGTTTTAACTTATTTTTTTTTTTAACTTGTTCTTCTTCTGTCTTTCTTGCTGAAGACGCCTTGTTTGTGATACAGGCGAAATATCAGCGTTGATTTGCATTTGTCTTTTCTTATCTCTCCACTGGCCGCAGTCTCGTTTGTTGCTTTTTTTTCATTGAGATTTTTCTCTTTGTTGGTTTTTTTACCTTAAGATCCAGACCAGACCTTAAGATCCAAACCAGGTTTTCCAGAAACAGATAGTGTCATGCCTTTTTTTAAGCGTATGTATATATATGCTATTATTATGTTTTGTCGAACAGACAATATTATTATCAATTAATATTTTTCGTCAGTAATATTTTTTTAGTGAAATCAATGAAAAGTGTAACACTAAGTAACAATTTTTTTAGAAAAAAGGATAGATCTTTTAGGACTAGATAGAACTTTTAAAATCCATCAAAAATTTTTCTAAATGCATTTTTTAAGTTTTAACGCTTGGGGTACAAATTTCAGGAGGTGGAATTCAAACTCAGGACCCCTCCTCTCCTTGGATACGGCCTCGGCTTTGCTACTGAGAAGAGAATGTTTAATTAAATAAAGGAAACCAACTGACTAAATAATTTTTTCCCCCTTTAAATTTTGTCTGTTGGAATTCAGGATTGTCTTTCCATTTTTTTTTATCTTTTTTGCCTTTTACCTGATCATGTTTTAAGAAGTGTTATCGGGGCGGACATGGCAACCATCGTTTTATTTTTGTTCATCTAGCGGCAAATCTACATGTTGAATTCATTTTTTATAACTATTTGCGAATATAAAAGACTTTGTAACAGTTCGTACAGATACCTCCTCTCCGATATTATATTGCTTGCTGAGTACCCAGTCAGTCTTCCTAATAAACATAGCTAAACCTGGGACACATAGTTCCACGCATTATACAGATTTACCCGTTGGAAGACATCAGCAGTTTTCTTCTCCTTTAAAGGAGATATTTCTGACTTTTCCCCCTATTAGACAAATATATTTAATTTTTAACTTTACCACCGATAAGGTTTCATTTTGAACTTATTTAAATAGCATGTCTTGACTTTGACATATGGCCTTTAATCGGTAATTAACTAATTGCAATAGATCCTGGTATGCACGCACTTCTTATAAAGATTCAAGCAAAGAATCAAATATCTGCACAATGCAAATATTCAGAGGATTTATCAAAATCCAAAAAATTCTTAAATTTTATAAAACGTGGTGAAAATATCAATTTTGTAAGAAATCCGCAATTTTTTAGGGTATTTTAAACGCATAGACTACGTTATTTCATTAAATTTTTGGACAGTTATACCCAAATACATGAACAATTTGCGAAAATTGCTTTGTTTTTTTTTTTTTTTTTACTGTTGCGTATTGACTTACCCTAGACAATCTGTTCGTTCAAAATCTGAGAATCAATTTGCCTTGGACCCCTTTTTTAGTTCAGCTATTCATCTCTTGATGCAAATTAATACTTTGAGAAAAAAAAAACTGGGAATCATCACGGGTTTTATTTACAGGTTTATCATACGATAATCCAGATTCTGCTTCTAAGAGAATGTCGCTCTTGCATATATCATAGTTAAGTGCTTTCTATTTTTTATGCACTCTTTATTATTATTATTATTATTTATTTTTGACCCATACTATATACAGGAATAATACGTGGAGGAACACGAAGAAAAAACTATGCATACAATACAAATCATTATAGAAATCACACAAAAAACAGTTACAGAGTAGCACATTAAAAATGAATGACACTAAAACAAAAGAGAAAAAACACAAAATGAGGGAAAACGAGAAGAAAAAAAAACTAACAACTTTCAGAATCTAATAGAGCAGTAATGTAGAGAAAGGCAATGGAACCTTATGCACCTTGTTATGACATATATTTTACGCAATGGTTGTTATCCTTATGTATGTATGCACTTTTTGGTGGTATTTCAAAACACTTGGAATTATTTCACTTCCAAAATGGAAGGGAAAAACTAGAAACCATTTATCCAAAATGGTGTTATTCCACTAGTAATATAAAAGGTAAACTTGTAAACTGAAAAAAACTGAAGCAAATATCAGTAAAATTGAAATGTACAGACTGTTTCACAAATTTTGGGATATTTGAAAACATTCTACAAAATCAAAAAAGTATTTAAAAATCGGGTACTTTGTTGAAAATTCTATTTTTTGCAAAAAAACTGCAATTTCCAGCGTAATTCCCTGAATACAAACGATATAAAATTGTTAGATTTTAGGACAATCGTATCCAGACATAAGGACCACTTACAATAAAAACAGTACATTTTTCTCTTTTCAAATATTTGACGCCAACAGCCTCCCCTTAAGACTTAGCTACAGAATGGACCCAGTCGAAACCATCCCTATTATCACAGTTTCCCAGGTCCAAGGAAAACTCGAAAACCTAGGCATTAGGAATAACTCGTACCCTGGGCTGATTGGACATGCATTTTCCTAGGCAAGTTCAAAAAGGCATTTATCACACCAATTCCAAAGAAATCATTACCAGTCTTACCATCCGATCTCAGGCCAATTTCAAAGACGCCCATGACTTCTAAAGTCTTCAAAGATTTTATTTTACAGTCACTATTAGCAGAAGTAGAACACAAAATCGATCCTATTCAGTCCGGTTTTCACCGAGGACACAGCATAACTCAGTTTCCTTTCTGTTCGTCAAAAGTGCGTACATCTTGAAAACGAGAAAACATCCCAACTTCCAAGACATCACGTGTGGAGTGGTCCAAGGAAGCAAGTTGGGTCCCATCTTATTTGTTATAGTCATCAACGGACTGATGAGGAAACACAAACAGAGGTATAAACTTGCAGATGTTCTTTCGCTAACCCTGCTGCACTTCCTGTCACAATCACCGAATCAGCTCATACCCCTTGTTGCAGAGCTTCAACATCAAGCTGATCAAGTGATTTCCAGATAAGCCTTGAGAAAAACTGTGTTATTCGTGTCAAATTCCCGAAGAAGAAGATCATAAATGAATCTGCACCTCTCCAAACAAAGAAATCCGTAAAAAATACTTGGTATCACATTAAGTGACGATCTCTCGTTTGTAGATCGCATCAGCCAGATCACAGGAAAAGCAGCTGGTTTTCTAAAATCTTTCACAAATCTAAGAAGGCCTGGAATAACAGAGCAACTCCTTCTTTTGTGCTATAAAACTTATGTAAGACCTGTTATAATGTACGGCTTTCCTGTCTGGCACCCGTCACTTAAAGAGAAGCACAGAAACGAACCGGAAACAATTCATAAGAGAGCCTGCAAAATAATTCTTGGGCCAAATAATAAGAACTAAGAACAAAGCTTGAGCCAACTCAAGCTCCTAACCCTGGATGAAAGGAGGCATGAAATGATGATGAAGTTTGGAGCTGATATCCTGAAGCCCTCAGCACACCGAGATATCCTGCCTCAGTTTACTTTAGAGACCCACGCACACAAAACAAGGTTGGAAACTCTGAAACAGGGAAAAAACTGTTGGAATGCCTGCCTACACACTCAACGACAAGATTTTTAAACTCCTTTGTGTCCTACTATGTCAGGTGTTACAACAACAGTGCCCTGAAGTACGGTGATCGTTCATCATTTGTGCTTTTTTTGGTGTTGTCGTTTTGTGCGTTTCCTTTTTTATGATTAAATTGACGATACCCGCGATACCCATGTTATTGCAGTGTGATAAAGGGAACGAATAAAGATTATTATTATAGGCTAGTATTTTTCTCTGCTACGCAACAACGTATTCTAGTTCAGCTGTTCAATCAAGACTTGAGAACCAGCTTGTATTGGACCCTTTAGTTTAATCTCGGGTTGTCTTCAGCTTAGGCAAATGTTTTGAGAAAAAATTGATTGTGAACTAAGAGTTACCAGATTACTTTTTAGGGTGGGTAAGGTGACGATTCAGGCTTTATTTAAAAGAAAATGTTCTATTGCACATATCATATTTAAACCGTTTTTCATCTGTATGCACTAATTTACGATTATTCAAACTGCTTGATCGGGAAAAGCATTTCTTACATATAGAGCATTTAAACGGTTTTTCACCTGTATGCAGTCTTCCATGGCTCTTCAAATGACTTGATGTAGAAAATGTTCTATTGCACACATCACATTTAAACGGTTTCTCACCTGTATGTATTCTTTGATGCACATTCAAACCGCTTGATGCAGTAAAGCATTTCTTACATGTATCACATTTAAACGGTTTTTCACCTGTATGCACTCTTTGGTGCTCGTTGAAATTGCTTGATTGGACAAAGCATTTCTTACATACCTCACATTGAAACTGTTTCCCGCCTGTATGTACTCTTTGATGCACATTCAAATAGTTTGATTGAGAAAAACATTTCCTACATACATCACTTTGAAACGGTTTCTCACCTGTATGTACTCTTTGATGTACATTCAAATGGTATGAAGCTAAGAGAGGAAATGAAATAATAAATGATAAATAAAACCAGAAAAGGGTGAGAAAACGAGGATTTTGTCAGCCAGTGGTAAAATATGAAGACGAAAAACCAGCAAATATTTCGACAAGGACCTCCACCAAGTCGTCCTCAGTGCTATAAAAAAAAAAAAGAAAAAAAAAAAAAAAAGAATATAACCTTTTAGAGTTCACTGGACAAGATCCGAACAAACACTGAATGAAAGAACAAAGTTGAAACCAATGAAAAAAGGATTTTATCGAAGAGATTGTGCAAGAATCTTTTGCCTAGCAATACTTTTTGCTCTTCTGTCATTTCGGTTTTCATTAGATATGTTAATAGGTTCTCTTAAATTTGATTGGGTGCAAATATCAAAAGAGTCTTTTAGTATTAAATTGTTATAAATTGGGCTTAATGAAATGTCTCCGGTGTCCCCATGTATAGCCAAATTCCTGTTTATATATATTTTTTTATCTCAATTACCTCTTTGAAAGATTGCGGTAGTCCATTTACAGTAGATATTAAAGTTGCCTCCTCAAAAAGAACAATATATGTAGGATTTTTGAAAATATGCTGGGCCAATGCGGAATCAAAGTTGTCATTTTTATTTTTCAATCTCAGGGACTTATCTATTGCAGTTTTGTGTTCATGCAAGCGTTCATCAAGTTTTTGATGGGTCCTACCAAAGTAAAATTTCCCACATGAACACGGGACTCTGTAGACACCACTACCCAGTACATGGTCAGTTTTATCTTTTCCCTAGTTGAAAAAATGCTCAGCTTTTTGGTCACTTTTGAAAGAAACAGAGAGACTGTGTTTATAATTTTTCCAAGTTTATCACTAAGTTTTGAAATGTATGGTAGAGTGGTGAAAGTTTTTTTTCTCAATTGCCGGAACCACTGAATCAAGGGGGACGGGCTCCCTATTTTCTTGTTTTATCTTTTTTTATCGTCTATCTATGATATTTTCAATAAGGTTTATTGGGTAGCCATTGCAGAATAAAATATCTTTGATATAATTTAATTTAGAATTTACATGATTACGTGAACAGATTTTTAAAACTCTGTCGACTAAAGAGATTATTACCCCTCTTTTAACAGAAGGAGGGTGATTTGACGAGAAGTGTAAATACCGATCATTATGGGCTGGCTTTCTGTATATAGAAAATTCAAGACTAGGAGTATTTTTCATCATAAAAACATCCAAGAAAGGCAGCTTTCCTGAATCTTCTAGTTCAATTGTGAACTTGAGGTTTGAATCAAAAGAATTTAAATGTACCAAAAAATCTCCAAGAGAGTCCTGTCCATGTTCCCAAACAGAAAGAATATCATCAACGAAACGAAACCAGAGGGAGTGTTTTAAGTGGAAATTATTCAAAGCAGATTGTTCTATGAGATCCATGTAAAAATTTGCCTAATAAGGAGATAATACAGTGCCCAGAGATAAACCCATAATTTGAAGGAAAAATTTATCTAGGAACTTAAATACGAAGAAAACTTGTTGCAAAGAGGAACAAGCATCATTACTGTGTCAATTTCCAAAGTTTTGTAATCTGACCAAGCAGAATTTTCCTCTAATTTTCTTTGTAAGGCCTGCTCACATTTATGTAAGGCCTGCTCACATTTATGGACATCACATGAAGTGTCCATAGAAACCGCATCGAAACTAGATAAGATGGTTTTTTCTGTTGTACTTTGAAATTTGAACTTCTCAACAAGATCTATAGAATTTTTTATGTAAGATTTCTGTGTGCTTAAAAGAGGCTTAAAAATGGTGGCCAAGAACTTTCCTACACCTGTAGCTGGAGAACTATAACATACCACAATGGGACGTAACGGAATATCTTTCTTATGGATTTTAGACAGACCATAAAACTTTGGGGCTGAACATCCCCTGGGGTAGAATTCTTTGTACATTTGAGAGGTGATTAGTCTACTGTCTTTAAAAATTCCTAATTCTTTTCTCAACTTAATTCTTAACTCAACTTAATTCAATCTAATTCTTTTCTGTGTGTATTTGTCTGTGGGATCACTTTTTATTTCCTTGTAAGTATTTTTATCCATTAAAAGGGTATTTGCTTTCATTTCGTAATCTGCAGGATTCATAATTACTACTGTGTTTCCTTTGTCTGCTCTCGTAATTACTGTATTTTTATCTTTTTTTAAGTTCCGGAGGATTTTAATTTCTTCTTTTGACTTAGTTGAAAGTGACAAAGATGGCCTATAATCAAGAATACTCTTTACAATTTCACCTCTGAGTAGGTCTGGATTTTCAACCTCCCCACGAGAGCTAAAAATAGCAGACTCCACGCCCGTAATAATTTCTGATGTATTTACGGCTGTTTGAGCCATTGCAAGTTTTGGTCCTTTTGAAAGAATACTTAGCTCCTTGGATGTAAAAGCCATGAGGATAGATTTTCCAATGGAGGGCCAGGACAAAATCTAGGCAGGAAAATCCGTTTTTGTTGAAACTGTTGAAATTCCAGTTTTGAAAATTTCTCCGATAAGCGAGTTTTTGCTAAATGGAAAACGTGTTGGAAAGACTTTAGTGAGATATGTAGAATTTGGTCAAAATCTTGAACAGATAAAATCTGATATAATAAAGATTTGAAATTAAATATTTTATTACTAAGGACGTATCTTTTGAATCTATGGTCTTTTAAAATATGTGTTAAAGTTTTGAAACCCATTCTCTGGATAAACGGGCCTTCAGATTGTGTGCCTAAATGAAAGTTGAAACGTAAAGAAGGTGGAAGAAATTGATGCCTGTTGCAAGTTTCTAAAAAATTAAATTTAAATTAAATTAAATTTAATAAAAAAATTAAATTTAATTAAGATTTGCATGTTTTTTAAAAATTACATTCAAATGGTTTGATGTAGAAAAGCATTTATCACTCGCATTACATTGAAATGGTTTTTCACCTGTACGCACTCTTTGGTGTTCGTTGAAATTGCTTGATTGGGCAAAGCATTTCTTACATACCTCACATTGAAACTGCTTTCAGCCTGTATGTACTCTTTGATGCACATTCAATTGGTTTGATTGAGAAAAACATTTCCTACATACATCACATTGAAACGGTTTCTCACCTGTATATACTCTTTGATGCACATTCAAATGGTTTGATGTAGGAAAGCATTCATCACACGCATTAAATTGAAATGGTTTTTCACCTGTATGCACTCTTTGGTGCTCGTTGAAATTGATTGATTGGGCAAAGCATTTCTTACATACCTCACATTGAAACTGTTTTCCGCCTGTATGTACTCTTTGATGCACATTCAATTGGTTTGATTGAGAAAAACATTTCCTACATACATCACATTGAAACGGTTTCTCACTTGTATATACTCTTTGATGCACATTCAAATGGTTTGATGTAGGAAAGCATTCATCACACGCATTAAATTGAAATGGTTTTTCACCTGTATGCACTCTTTGGTGCTCGTTGAAATTGCTTGATTGGGCAAAGCGTTTCTTACATACCTCACATTGAAACTGTTTTCCGCCTGTATGTACTCTTTGGTGCACATTGGGCAAAGCATTGATTGGGCAAAGCATTTCTTACATACCTCACATTGAAACTGTTTTCCGCCTGTTTGTACTCTTTGATGCACATTCAATTGGTTTGATTGAAAAAAACATTTCCTACATACATCACATTGAAACGGTTTCTCACCTGTATATACTCTTTGATGCAAATTCAAATGGTTTGATGTAGGAAAGGATTCATCACACGCATTACATTGAAATGGTTTTTCACCGGTATGTACTCTTTGGTGCCTCTTCAATTGACTTGATGCAGAAAATTCTCTGTTGCACATATCACATCTAAATGGTTTCTCACCTGTATGTACTCTTTGATGCACATTCAAAGCGCTTTATTTAGTAAAGTATTTCTTACATGTATCACATCTAAATGGTTTCTCGCCCGTGTGTACTCTTCGATGTGGATTCAAAGTGCTTAATAGAGCAAAGCATTTCTTGCATTAATCACATTCAAACGGTTTTTCACCTGTATGCAATCTTTGGTGTAACTTCAAACTATGTGATAAAGAACGGTTTTTCTGACATACATTGCAAGTATGTTGTTTTTTTCGTATATGTATTCTTTGATGATTGTTCAGCTCCCTTGAATGGATCATCCCTATAATAAGAATATTTTCTTCTTGAAATTAAATAGACAGAAAGATTAAATAAATTGGCATTACAGCAATTATACATAAAAGACAAGCATTTCATAAGTGTTATAAGATTGACTTCAACATTACACCCACATTATATTCAACATACGTTGACGTTACCAAGATGGCTTAAGAAAACTTGCAGATTCTATTTAGGTATTTATATTTGGAAGAATTTCCGCGTACGGCCGAGATAAAGTTGACAGCTGAAAGCACAAAAACTACCATTGGAGATCTTAGATTGGTTACTTGTTAGAGGTATTTTCGTTCTGTTCTATGAATACAGTTAATTAATTCTACTTATAACAACAATTAAGCAAGAAATATTGTGTTTTAAATTTTAGGCACACAGAGTCCATAAGAAAATGGTTTTTCTAATTTAACAATAAAAAATCAAGACCAGCTACAAACAGTATTTCTCCCTTACTTTTTTCACACCTCATAATCACGATCTAATTTTTCAAAAGCCATATTTAAAAGTAAACCTAACTATCATAAAAATTGTGGAAGGTTTTATGCTCGTGCCACAACCTAGTCACATCTATCGATAAAGAAAGCCAAATATTATGAGTGACATTGCAATTTTCTTGGTTTTACCGTCAAACTTGTATTTCAAAATTATGGGAGGCTTTAGGCTTTTCAACATTTTCATCTGACGTCACTCTCATAAAAATGTTTTTAAAAATTAAGGCTCTAAAGTATAGCCAGCTGAAGTTTGCGTGTCCTGCCCATTAGATCCTATCACCACGCCAACGATTTTTAGCGGCACGTTAACGATGAAAGACGTGCCGACGAGGAGAAAAATTTTGCGGCGTGCCGCCGATACCATCGGTGCGGCGATATGCCGTCAGTCTGTCTGTATATAACCTTATATTTTTGCGATGATTCGTTGATTTCGATGTGCCAAGTTAACTAGCGCACTAAGCAACTTCGTAAGCGTGCTAAGTAACTGTAAAAATCTGTTTTTACTGTGGGAGCCATCATTTATCTTGACGACTAAATCTTTGACAGTTTGTTTTTGACCCCTTAGGTGGAACTACCTATCAATTCAATTTAATGCACTTAAAAAAAACCACAAGAAACAATTATCACTTCAATTTGATAATTATGTAATGTTTCTAATTCAATTCTATAATTGTTTATCTTTAGCCTTCATTAAAAATTCTCTCTTACGTCGTTTAATAATTTAGTCTTCGGATAAAATTGATGTTTTACAGACAAAAAGATAAAAAATTTTTAAATGAAAAATTTTGAAATCAAAACCTGCGCTGCGCAGATGTAAGCCAATTTTAGTTACTTAAAAAAGGTTATAGAGCCCTAAATGCTAAGTGTCAGGAAAGGCTTTAGTCTCTAGTTTTTCTTATACCTCAAATTTAAATTACTTTGATGTCTCTTCCAGGGGCGTAATATACTATGGGACAGGAGGGCAACTGCCTCTCCCAGACCTCAGTCCCCCAGAGACCCAAGTTTGCCCCCCGCCCTCAGCTGAAATTTAGTTTCTTCCAAAATCTTATCAAAACTAAGGTAAACCTGCATAATTCAAGCATCAACAGAAACACATCAGTTTTTTTAAGTAAATGTTTACTTTTATAGTACCATAAAGTACCTTTATAGTTATTTTTATAGCACTAAATAGTATCTTTATGGTACCAAATGACTTATTTTTTAGTTTTTTACTATCATTTTCACTTGATTTAGGAAAATTGGCTACAAGTTTGCCCCTCCCCCAGGATTTTGATGAAATTACGCCACTGGTCATTTCCTAGGATATAAAATATGAACTTAGAATTTCTATACACTTTTAGTAATACTATTTAAAGGTTTTAAAACAGTAACAACTTTTGTGTTGTGCAAGAAAAGGAGTTTCAACAAACTTTTTGCTTTTTCAAACTGACTTCACAACACACTTAGTTTCAAATATACCTTTGTTATTGCTTTCCAGTTCAAGGGAGTCCGACTCAAAAGGCAAATTGGATATCCCTGACGAAATACCCACAGGTGGAGTTCGATGGTCAGAAAATAGAGCAGAATAAGAAGTTTCTCTGATCGTTTCGACATCACTTGGTGAAGTATTTTTAACTTCTACAACAAAAATAGACAAGGAGATAAAAAATGATACAAAAAATACTGTCTGACAATATATTTGGAAAATTTGGCATTTTTAAGCGGCTTAAACAAATTTAAGCATGATAATTTTTGATTATCAAAATCGAATTTCATCAACTAGAGTTAAATTCACTAGAGTTAAATTATATTTTCTTTTAGATGATTCAGCTTTAAATTTCCTCTAAATTTTAACTTTATTCTATAGTGAGCCCTCATTCGATTGTAATATATCATGTACTCTCCACTATTGCCAGAATCTGAAGATTTGCTGAACAGTCTTTTGGTTACATACTTGGCATAATATTTCTGGAATAAATCCTTGTCCTCCTCAAGACACTTGAAATTAGTTATATTATTATAAAATCAGTTTGTCAACAGTTCCTTTCCCCATCAATCCTTTTGTTAGTTTTAAGATTTTATAATAGCATTTTGTTAAATACTCTGCTGACACTGATGCACTCTTTTTCTGTTGAGCGTTCACAGAGAAGACAAGAGCATTAATAAGATTTTTTTTTATAGAAACTAACATCACACACAGATGGGTAAAGAACTAACCCCAATTGCAACTGTCGTCATTCATGACCTTGAATAAGAAAATGCAGTTTTTGTCAAAAAATTGATTTTATTTTCAAAATTGTGTTTTGTCAACAACAAAAGGCTCTAGATGCAGTAAAGAACTCTTAAACAGCTTTCTACGATTTTCCAGTGCTCCACTAGCAGCGAAGAAAAAAAAGAGGACGTATCAGTCTTTCCCATGCAAAAAGTGATTTTCCTTATTTCCCAAGCCAGAGGACTGTATCTTTCATACAAAGAGTTTTCAGCCATGGTGTTCTTTTTATTACTGCTGAAACTGTGATATGGATAATTTCTCATCAAAATGCCCTGATGTTCTAGAAACAGGCAGATCGTTGCCAGTTATCGTTTGGCTGAACCTCTGGGTATGATGAGTAACTGAGGGTAACTGAGACTCGCCGCGAAATAGTTTTTGAAAGGATAGATCTAATTTCCCAAGATACAATATTTTGGTCATCCATCATAGACTAAACAAAAACAAATTATTATCTATTTATTAATTATTTAATCATTAATCACTGCAACAGTTGTAAATTTTGAAAGTTTTTAAAGTGACTAACGTATAGGTTCTCACAAGAAACTTTACAATTGTTTCGTTTCACGATTTCAAATTGAAACTTAACACCCTCACTACTTTTTTTCCCAACAGGCAGAATTTGATGTTTACATGATACAGTAGAAATTAAAGTCTCTGTAACTGTTTTAGTATCACTCGATGAATGATCCACAGCCCTTTTAAAGTGACAAAGTAGGTTTTGTCACGGGAAAGTGGCGTTTTCTGCCATTGTCTAGTACCAAACTACTATTTTGTCCATTCAGGACCAAGTTTTTACCAATTAAAAATTCTGAAGAAGCTAATCAATAATAAAAGTATCAAAACTATATATTGAGCTTCCCAGTTGTAGGCTACTTCAGATGTACCCCTTGTAGGTGTGTTCTCGATCACAAAGGACGAGCTGGTAGTTTTCAGTATAGTTGTCGAAAGGGGCGTTCCGTCTAGGAAGAGAAGGACCCCCGCTTCACACTATACGACATAAATCCGATGAAAGAAGATCAGTCTCAGTAGGTAAAGAACAAAAACCTGAAGTAACTTTAAAAGCAATATAACCCAAATCTAAAGGAAATAATAACTAACTAGTCGGTGAAATCCAATCCCCTCCCCAAAAATTTTGGCTAGTTGGTTGGCCAGCTAGCCTCTAGTTAGTACCACACTAAGTTAATGAGATGTAATCACTCATACTTCTTAGTCCTAACCCGTTATTTATTTGCCCTTCTATCACAGGAAAAATTTTCTAGCGCTAAAAATAACTTTATATTTTCAAACAATTTTCTTTAAGTTTTAACTTACCCTGGTATGATAGATTATGCCCCAAAACACGGAAAAAATGTATTAAAATAAATACAAATCTAAAAGCAAATACTGTAAGATAGTTTACACCATATATTCTGTCTATAAGTTGGAATATAGGTCGAACTTTCGGCAGGGGAGGATTCCGCTGACAAACTTTTCCAGGGAAATATACAAAAAAAAACTGATTCAAATTTTAAGACGAGGGAGGACATGTAAGCAAAAATAGGCTGTTATTCCTTGGGCATAATGGCAATGAAGGGTTACCATCTTTTGTTAGCTGGTGAACCTATCACTTGCTTTTTGATGCATTTGATGGCCTGACAAACTAGTTCTCATGTCCACTATAGACAAGGATGTGTAAGAAAGAACAAGTTGTTAGACCACCATTAGTTTCATATTTAAATAGTTAGAAGCTTTTGCAAATTACAGTTTGATCCAATTTAGCAATCGAGATAGACAAGCACTTAACCCATAAAGCGCTTAGAGCAGTATAACCCAACAGTCAACCAAATAGAAATGTCGAAATTCATGTGTTATAATAAAGGAAGTCAGTTAAAAATATGTTTTTTCAGCAAAGCTCAAGTCTAACGGTAATTTTTCCAGTAAAGCCTTGTTTTCAAAGTTTAAACCCTTTGGGGAGACGTCTGATCATTGATCATGATCATTCACACTTTCATGATCATTGGCGAAATCCAAACCCCTCCCCAAAAATTTTGTGCCACACTTTTGTACCACACATTTGTACCAAACCAAGTTAGTATCACTCTAGTTAGTACCACACTAAGCTAGTACCACAGTAGTTAGTACCACACTAACTTAAAGAGATGCAATTATTCGTACCTCTTAGTCCCAACCCGTTATTTATTTGCCCTTCTATCACAGGAAAAATTTTCTAGCGCTAAAAATAACTTTATATTTTCAAACAATTTTCTTTAAGTTTTAACTTACCCTGCTATGATAGATTACGCCCCAAAACACGGAAAAAAAATTCATTAAAAGAAATAAAATTCTAAAAGCAAATACTATAGAATATTTTACACCGTCTATTCTATCTATAAGTTCGAATATATTTAGAACTTTCAGCAGGGGAGAATTTTCCGCTGACAAAATTTTTCAGGAAAATATACATAAAAAACTGATTCAAGTTTTAAGACAATGGATGACCTGTAAGTAACAATTGGCTGTTATTCCTTGGGCATAATGGCAATGAAGGGTTAGCATCTTGATAGATTATATATAGATAGAGCAGCTATGATAGATTACGCTCCAAAACACGGAAAAAAATGTATTAAAATAAATACAAATTTAAAAGCAAATACTGTAAGATATTTTACACCATATATTTTGTCTATTAGTTGGAATATAGGTAAAACTTTCGTCAGGGGAGAATTTTTCGCTGACAAAATTTTCCAGGGAAATATACAAAAAAACTGATTCAAGTTTTAAGACAAGAGATGACCTGTAAGTAACAATTGGCTGTTATTCCTTGGGCATAATGGCAATGAAGGGTTACCATCTTTTGTTAGCTGGTGAACCTATCACTTGCTTTTTGATGCATTTGATGGCCTGACAAACTAGTTCTCATGTCCACTATAGACAAGGATGTGTAAAGAAGAACAAGTTGTTAGACCACCATTAGCTTCATCTTTAAATGGTTAGAAGCTTTCGCAAATTATGTTAACTTTTATTTGGTCAGAAAAATTGGGGAAACGGAATTCAAAGAAAAGTGAGGGGGAATTTTAACTAGGAATAAGTTGTTATACCGCAGGAATGAGGGGTTGTATACGGGGGGTACTACTGACTAGGTACTTATCTTTTATTTTTAGTAGCGTCTATCTGTAAGAATGTTTATGAAAATCTATCTACAGCTTTACTGTGCCAAAAAAAAAATTGGTAAGATTATACTGCAAGTTATGAACCCTTTCATGAGATATATCATTTAAAAGATTTCAAGGGGTTAACAACGTCAGTTTCAATGTATACATACAAAGAATCTGGATTAAAAATGGGAGACAATATAGAAACTTAAGAGTTAAATTCAGCTGATAGACATAGTAATCATTGTCGATGAGGGGTATTCAGCTTTTCCTGGTCCATGCACCTATAATTGCTTCCTGCATTTTATTCAATTATGTGCATTGACTCTGTTAAGCCAGCATTTTAGTCTATGACAAATAACTCTATATTTCCTATGTTTCTGATGCATTGGAAGGGGGGCGGAGGGTTACCGTCTAGCCTTAGACGGTTAACCGAAAAGGACAATCTTCAGCTGTCATCCTTCATCCGCGGAACTTGTCCTAGCCATATCAACCTTTCTCTCATTACAGTCCTAGAAAGCAGGATTGAAAAAACACATTTTCGTACCTAAGTTCAATTAGCAGCAGAGCATTCATAATATTTTTTTTATTTCCTCCTTTGATTCATTTCCAAGAAGCTGCTCCTGCAACACTTACGTTGTGAAGAAAAAGGGGGGGAGGCATAATTTATGTTCGCAAACTTATGGCAAATTTCTTATCTTTTCAGTTCTTTCAGTAAAAAAATACAAAACAATAATTAATTGATGGAAATAAGACAAAAGGAGTATCTTTCTAAATCTAGGGGAAGGGGAATAAAGGGAGATTTGGACCAACCTGATTTCACCTAGAATTCCATCGTTAAACCATTAATTTACCCTCTTGTTATTATTAAATTTTGATAAGACTTGTTATGTAGCTTTAGTTTTATGATGAAAAAATAACTGTTCTATTGACACCAAAAAACTCCATTTTTTTACTTGTATTTTTCGTAGAATATAGGGTCTTTAATAAATTAATATTTTATAGTAAAAACTTATGGTTGTTTCAGACCTGTCATTCAATCAATTAATTGTGGACAATCGTTGCGTTGATCCTGAAAATAGGATCATTTGCCCCTCTTCTTTCTGAGTTGGGTCGGTTTGTTCTTCTATCAAACAGTTCGTGGTAACAAACTGTAAGTAAGGAGCGACCCAGCTCAATAGTAGCCGAAACTCTAAAAAACGCAATTTTGATACCAATATATACATAAAAAATAATCAGATCTTAATGCTGATTTCAAATATATAAGCTTCTTCAAGTTTAGTCCTATCCATCAAAAGTTACGCGCATAAGAAAATTTGCCTGATTTTCGAAAAAAGAAGGAAACACCCCCTAAAAGTTATAAAACCTTAATGAAAATCACACCATTAGATTCAGCGTATCAGAGAACCATACTATAAAGGTTTCAAGCTCCTATCTGCAAAAATGTGGAATTTTGTATTTTTTGCCATAAAAAAAGATCACGGATAAGTATTCATAATAAACTAAGTATTCAAAATATGAATGAATTTTCAAGGATGGTAAATAAACTAATTAGGTTAAAATATGTGGTAATTATATAATAGGGTCTATCCAATTCAATAGTTAGCCAATTTTGACCTACTATATATGGTGTTGCAGGTTTAGATCCATTAATAGGCTAAAAACACACATAAAAAAATCTCTTTTTGAAGATTGGGTTAAAGTTTTTATATCAGTCAATGGGCTTTATTTCAGTCCTACTTTAGTTTACGAGTTTAATTGATTGGCTTGTTTTGTTTCCAATATTTTACATTTAAATAATGTGCGTTCAGGGGTTTCTTCTGTGTGTTTACAGTACCTGCAAAATGGGGGGCTTTTGGCCACTTTGCCATTTACTCTTTTATTTTATATGAAAAAGAATGGTGGTTGATTTAAGCTTTGTTTTTACAGATGATGAAGATGAAACCAGATTGATTGCATCCAGCTTGGAAGGGGGGATAAGTTTGGTGGCCTTAATAAAGGTAATGTTTTCAGTCGTAATCTAGTTATATCCCTTAAAGTTAGAGGTTTAACTGGTTCCATTTGGCTTTTTGCTCCTTGCTTTGCTATCTTGTCTGCTTTTTCATTTCCTTCAATACCTAGATGACCAGGTATACATTGAAATTTAATAACACAGCCTAATCTTCCAAGACTGTTTAGGTTGTCCAAGACTAACACAGCCTAATCTTCCAAAACTGTTTAGGTTGTCTTCGGTTTGATGTAGATCTATGTCCAGTGTCAGCTCAGACCATAAAAGCCCATTATTCTAAAAACAAAACAATCTTATTTTCAGGTTGTATCAAAACTATACTCTTTCATCGTAGATCACGATAATAATAAACGGATTTGCGAATTAGTTTTGAATAAAACACAAACACAATAGTTCAGGTTTGTGACATTTGTGACATAACATAAGAGACATCTTGAATAACATAAGAGAGGTTTTCCATCTTCAGTCTATTCCAAAGTCGTAGGTTTTAGTGAACTTACCCCAAATTTTTCAAATAAAATATTATCCAATATATTTGATTCTGCAAAAACCAAACGTTTATGCTTTACCTTCATTGTCAAAACATGCAAGTCCGGATTCCTCAGTGTCCATTTCAAGTTTATATGGTCCTTAAATGCCCAAAAAAGTAGCCAAATCAGCATCTTCCCGTTTAGGAGACAATAGGTTGGGAATATCAAACAGCTCCTCATTATCATATGGTAAAAAAATCTTCCACTTCTAGAACAAACATCAAATTATTGTTTCTTGGAAACTAGGGATAACCTTTTTATCAGATCTCAAATTAGTTGCATAAACTAAACCAAGTTTTCAGGTTTATATCCTGAAAAGGAAGTTAAAGTTCTGTGGAACTTTGATAAACTTCAACTTTTCTAGAGAAAATTGGATCTTGGGACTGAAGAGATTGAAATTCTTAATCTAGCAATTTAATTCCCATTTCTTCTCTAGCCAATCTGTAAAACATTAGGGCCACCTCTATATAATATTAGCACGGGTTGAGAAATGCAAAAGTGGCTAAAAAGAGGAATAGAGTACCTCTTTCGTATAACGTCAGAGAATTCGCTAAGGGAGGAATATTGTATTGTCCTCTAGTTCTAATCTTCTTATATATATAAAATTTTCATAAACGCTAGGTAAGTTCCAAAGGTCACTTGGCTGGAAGGAGGAGGCAAAAAGCTCTTTAGTTTATTCTTTAAGGTTAAGGGGTCTATCTTGTACTTAAACCTTAGGTTATTCACAAGTTCCAGTTTCTAAGACGAAACTAATTTTATTTCTATCTAAATCCTTAAAAATGTTGTGTTTCATCTAGAGTGCCCAAGTCTTTCTAACCGAATTATAAAACCAAATCACCAAAATATAATAAAATGTCGTGCTTTGACTCAACACGTCTAGTTTATGTCTCCTATATAAGTATTAAATTTATTACTTGGCCTGGTCTATTCAGGTGACAGAAATCTTTCAGAAGTTTACTTCTCATCTCAATTTTATTCTCAAAGGGAAATTTAGACAGACAGTGGTAGCTTTATCCTAATTACAAAGAAAACACTTACTCGTTCTTAGTTCTAAAAAAGACTACCCCATTTGTGTCTCAGAATCATTATTTTAAGCTTTGTCTTATTTTGTCATTCTTGGCTCCCATTGGTCAGAAACCAGTTTTAATACAATCCCTCTTTTTGTGCTAAGGCCAATATTAGTTCTTTGTTCAAAAATGTCGGTTTCTACTTTCACTATATTCAAAAAACCCTGTTTTGTTGTAATTTTCATCATGTGATATTTGTCACGTAATATTTTAGTCGTTGATCTCTGATTTTGAAACAGACTGGTTTATTTGCCTTTTAAGGACCCTGTTAAGTCAAGGATACTATTGTTCAAGTCAGATTTCACAATTTTAGATCTGTTTTCTTTTCACAAAGATCATAATAAGGCTTCGTTATTTTTACCATTTAGTTATCTTTACGCAAAAGTTATAACAAAGCTTTGCTATTTTTACAATTTAGTCAGGTTATAATAAAGCTTTCTCATAACCTCCCACACTTAAATTCTTAGTACAGTTATTGTTTTCTTAAAGGAAACCATAACTTTGCTAAGAATCAATTTAATTCGATTTCTTCTTGTTCCACAGTTGCATAAAAGCCTTGAGACTTTTGTTTCCTATAGTCTACCCCTAGTTTTCTTAATTTTTTTTTAAATATTATTTCTATAGAAACTAGTCCCACTAAAGAGATAAGTAGATTAAAAATATTTAAAGTAAATGTCCAATAATTGTCCAATAATTAGACAGCTTTCCTCTGTCTTCTCGTAAGGAAATATGCATTTTCCTCAGTTCATCTATGCCAAACTTCTTCTTGGAGTTGTTCTGGAAAAATATAGAGATTAAATCTTCGAATTCATTGTTCCAGTCATTCTTTATCCCAGCTAGGCAGAGGTTCCCTTTTAAGCTTATTATAGATATATTTGAAGGTGCCTCTATACATCCCATTTATCTTTAACATTTCTGCCGTTAAAGAACATTCTTCCGGTAATTCCACTATCGAACTTCCCTTTATATATGAGAATTTATCGTTTTTCTCTGTTTTGCATTCGAAATGTATTCTTATTTCTTCTTTGAAAGGAGATGTGATGATATATTGTGCCCTTCCAATTCTTTGAATTAAGATTTTATTTTCCTTTATAATTTTGGTTGCACACACTTCGTTAATTAATGCACTATTTTCCATGTAGTTTGCTAAACTGCAGGAATTCATTTGTGTGCTTCTAATAAGAAATTGGTGGTTGCATAATAATGGCACACGTTTTAAGTTACATTATTTTTCTATATTGTAATCTTCTAAAAAATGTCTCGTTATATATTTACCCAGCCCAAACAATTTAAACTCGTTTTCAATTTGAAAGAATTACGAAGTGTTTGACACTGGGAATGGAATGCTGAATATTTCGTACATTCTGAACTCATCTTGTTTATTTGATATAGAGAAATCACAAATAAGTAACTAACTAACAACTTCAATTGTTGGGTCGCCACATTGCAGCTAGTCAATTTATACAGTTCTAATAAATCGTAACGTCTATAATTAACCGATATTCTATAGCCTATTGGTAGTGAATTCTCAATTTAAAAAATTGTTCTAAGCATGCCTGCAGGATTCGTAACAATAAATGGGATACTTTTATTTTCTGCTGGAAGAATAGAAAGGATTACTGTTTCTGTTTTCTTTAATAACTTTTTTATTTGAATTGAACTTTTCGTCACTTCCTTGTTTATATGCAATTTTAGAAAATTTATCTCATTATTCTCTCGATATATACTCGATAATGCGTTTGGAAGTCTTTCCCAAAATTTCTAAACTTTTGTTTCTTTCCGTCCTTAATTCTCTGTCGAGGTCACTCACTAATGATGTAGATCGGTCCGAAATATGTATTAACTTTTCATTTTTTGCCGTCAAATAATCTACTTCGTGAAGAATTTTTTCTACGTTTCCTTCAGTTGCTAGTCCAGTTATCCATCCTATCGTTTGCCCCAAAAGTGGTAATAGACTCCGTTTGTTTCGTTTTGTATTTTCCGTCATTAATGATTCTAGTATTTTGAGAATTCCATTTCCTTCACTTAATTTTAAATGTAATAGTTTACACTTATCTACTACATATTCATTTAGATCATGTATTTCTCTGAGTTCTGTGAAATTCTTTTTTTCCTTTTCTAAGTCTCTTTTGACTACTTGTTCCATAATTTTAATATTTTCGATATTCGAAATGATCAAATTTAGGTTATTCAAATCAGATTGAGGCTTTCCAGATACCATATTACCTGATGAATTCCGTTAACTGAGAATATTTGACCAATATCCTTGAAAGCTATTTGGCTATGTATTTCTGTTTCCTTAAGCATTATCCCTCTTGTAAACAGGGTCAGCTAAAAAAACAGGGTTCCAACCATTTCTGAAATGGTTTTATGTCTTTTAGTTATCTCTTAACATGGCAGGATTCAAGTATATTTTACTTAAAACTGTAGAAGGTTCTGTGATTTTACATACCCATGACAAAATTCGTTCTGAAACTACTAATAAGCTGGCTATATGGAATAATCGTACTCCGTGTGAACGTCAACCCCACAACTGTAGGTGTGTTGACATGGTCATCGCCTGATTTCGGGGGTGTTTTCCTTATGGTAGACAAACTGCCGGCGGTCAGAGAAGATTACATTTTCTTACTACTTACCCTGCGAATATAATTGGGCATTGTACAGTTAATTCAGTTGATTTAGATTCTGGCGGTGTTTGTCAGTGTCCATGGATTCCCCCTTTAATTTACAGTGATTAGTTTTTAAGTGATGTCCAGTTTAAACTGTATAATTTTTTGAACAACTGATAGGACGGTCATTTTACACACCCACCATAGTGTTTCTTTAGACTAAACCGACAATCTAAGGTTTTGGAATATTTCGTCCTGTGGGAATTGCCCTAATAATCTTCGGTGTATGGTTTTGGTTCTCGCTGGAATTTCGGTGTTGACCCTTGAACACTTTCACACCAATTTAGTGAGAAAGGAAACCAAGTTATGTACTGTTCAGGTTGCTGGTTTGAGGGTTTTTGTGTAACTCCCGAGGATACCGGTTTGGAGCAGCCCTTTGAAGGTTTAATTTTAGAATAAGGTATGTTTGTTAGTTATTAAGGTTTTGCCATTTTTCCGTCAAGAAAATCCTTTAAACTAGGATCTTTATAATTTAATGGTTTTGTTTTAGCTTTCCTTTCATGGATAATTCTTCTTTCCTGTTCTTAATTATTACTACTTGTTTGCACAGAAGTATTCCCTTCCGAATTGTCATTTATTTCATCACTGTCAATCCTGTTAAAAGGTTGTAATTGGGATTCTGGTACACTCAATTCTGTATCTGTTTCTGGGCTACCAGAATCACTCAACTCACTCAAAGTCGATATGTAAGGTTGATTTATACTTTTAAAATTATTTTCATTCCCTTGGTTTAATAAACTTCTTTTTAAATTACAATGCCAAATATTATGGGGGATGTCTTCCTCTATCAGTGTTTTATTCGTTTGTTCCCCTTCAATTTCGTCTGTTATAAGATCTAAAGGTTTGTCCTCTACTTTTGACCTTTGTTTCATAATTTCGGGGTTCATGGCTAAGAACCTTTCGTGGTCGTTTATCTTTTTAAGTCGTCTTACATTTACTAACCATCTTTTACAAGTTTTTAACTCGTGTAACAAAAAGACGTTTTTATATAATTCCGTTAACACTAGGTGTGGTGCCACTGGGATTTGGCATGATCCCGTGCGTAATCATGAAAATGTTTGAAGTCCTTGTGAGCTTTTATCGCGAAAGAACCAAAAATGCCTCTCTTCAAGGCTGGCTTAAATAACACACAATATTTACAAAGCCCGCCTTTTAGTGAAGTCGAATACACTAACCATGGATAAGCATACAACCAGCTTTCCTTAAATTTACGGGTATCTTTACCAAAAATAGAAACATCTTTCTTGAAATCATGAGAATAACAGTTTACACTTGAGTTTGTCAGCAATTCGTATTTTTTACAATCAGAAATACCTGGCTTTTCCAAAAAGCTCCCCAAATCAACACTTTCAACCGCATTGTCATTAATATTCGTGTTTTTGGATTGTAAGGATTGCTGAAACTCAACAAATCTTCTTGAAGTTGAAGGTTGTTCCATTGCAATTTCTTGGACTGTTGATGACAAGACATCTAAATCAGGCAACTGCAGATTTTTTACATTTTCTGGAGGCGAGGTTTCCTCAAACTTAGCTCTTTTTATATTTTTTGATTCAAAAAAAATTCCGGTTGTCCATTTTTCTAAGAATAAAGAAAATATATCTATTAGAACTGCCTCATTAGTAATTTGGAGTTAGGGTTTTGTTTGAGCAAGGAATGATTGGAACGAATTTTATAGAAAACAGCAAACTAGCAAATAAGTAATGTAGGTGCCATTAATCAAAGCCACCAGGGCTTTCAATAACATCTGCAACGATTTCTGCAAATTAATGAATATTCTTCGGCAAGCGCAAATTAACATACCAGGAATTAAATAAAAAAAAAGTTTTTTCACCTGAAATTAAGGAGCAGCATTAAAACTTAAAACGAATAGAAATGAACCTCTAAACACATGACTATTCACGCTAAGATTTTTTAGTACTTTTAAAAAAGCTTCTTATTGTTCTAATTAAATGACAATTGTGTTTCAGGAATCGTTCATACAGAATAGGGACAAAATTAAAATTTTAACGTAAATAACGTGGCGTTAAAGAGGGGATAACTACAACCCCCCATATATATGTAATAATTCTTGTTCGTTTTGATGTTGCTCCTTAGGCCTACTTTCAGATGATACAAAAACTATTTTGACATTTACGGTAAGATGATTGTATGGTTCTTACGTATTAGCCAGAAAACACACAAGAAATTGTATAGCGAACATGATACAACAAACTAGTTAAGCAGCTTCTTTATCAAGAGAATTCCTTGGGCGTGTTAGGCAAACAGGGGTTTCTCACTCCGTGAACAATATTTAAACTTTAGTTTGTTGGGGTTGTGGGGAAAAAAAGGTACCTAGGTTAGGTTATGTATTTAATATATACTATGCTTTAACCCCCCCCCCTAATGTGCGAATATATACCCCAAATATGTTTCTAAACTATTATATTTTCATCATATTTTGATTTACTTCACTAGCATTAACCAAACTTCATCTCTCGCGTGTTTTCTGGCTAATACGTAAGAACTGATTGTATTTAGGGAGAGTTCTTTAGAAGAAGTTCAATTATAAAACATTTTTTTAATTCTATTGTTTCTATCTCAAGAGCCTTCATAAAGGGTTACTAATTGTTCAAGCATTAGAAGTTGTAAAGATATGTCTGAATATTTAAACAAATTTACTAGGCTATCCCTAATTTGAGTAAAATATCTTTTCCGTTAAATTTTCTTCGCCTACCTAACAGCTTCGCCAGACTGTAATAAGATCCTAAACTGCAGTTTAAATATAAAGCCTACCAAAAATATTACACGGGTGAAGAACCACAATAATAATTGTGAGGGAAGGGTAATACGTTTGAGGGCAGAAGGTGGCATGACAAGTACAACTCTCAGACAATAAAGAACTTAATTTTTACACACCAAATGAAACAAAATTTAAACAGTAAGAATTCCTGGAAAAAAGATCGGTACTTTCCCATTATGTCGGCCTTTCTAAAAAGTCAAGTTTGGTTAATGCTAATGAAATAAAATAAAATAGGATGAATATATAATAGCTTCGAAACAAATTTGGGCTATATATTTGTACATTAGGAGGGGTGGGGCTGGGGGGTAGAGCATAGCATATATTGAATACGTAACCTAACCTAACCTAGGTACCTTTCTCCCCCCCCCCCTAAACCCCAAAAAACACAGTTTAATATCGTATACGCAATGAAAACCATGCTATCATTGCCTACTCTATAGCGGTTAACACGTCAAAAACGGGTTTTATCATTGCCTACTCTATAGCGGTTAACCCGAAAGGCCCACACAATGGGAAAGTACTAAAAGATCAATTCCCTCAATATATCATGCGTTCAATCATTAGGTATTAAACATTAAGACAGTATCCAGTATGTCCGAAACCAAAGTAGCAAAAAAAAAAAAAAAAAATATCAAACTTACGATTCGGATTTCAAAGAAATTCTCCTCTAGATGTTCAATTTCAGAACCCAAAATCCAACTTCAAATAAAAGTTTTCAATAGTTTTGACCCCGACCACGAATGATGTAGAATCGTATAGCATTAGGAATCAGGGTTGTCAACTTTTTGGTCAATGAATATGTCCCTTGAGCATCCAAAAATGTGTCCTTTTCAGCCAAATTATGTCCATATTTTGTCTATAATATGTCCATCTTGAATCTCAGAAACTAGTTTTTTTACGACTTGTAAACTTCTTTCAAAGTGGTCAGTAAACCTCTAACATACAATATAATGAAACGAAAAAGATTCATTTAGTTCATCCATAAAAACGAACTAGTGTGAAAGCACAAGTCATAAAAACATGTAAACAGTAAAAACTAATTGTCGAAGCTTAAGGCTCATCTTCCTACAAGAGTTCCACTTGACAGGTATGGTCGGCATGAGGGTCAGCATTTTCACTTCTTTTGGTAGCTTTTTGCCAATCAGAGTATTTCTTGCGCATGTCATAAGGTACAATCCAGGAGTCAAGCGACGTTGCGGAGCGCTAGGTAAGCTGGGTTGCCCTTCAATAACGGGGGTGACATCCTCAAAGGCATAATTACTGGACCTTTGAACAATGCTGAACAAAATAGATGTCTATAAATTCTGATTGTATACTGGTTTTCGGAATTGATAGGCGCGGGGGGAGGGGTTGCCTTCAAATCCCTCTTGACTCTTATAAAGGGCACTAAACTTCAATCAAATGAGCCCCACCTAAAGTTTATACGACTACCCATTCCATAAAACCTTATATGCCCCTGGGGCATAACTTACAACCCTTGTCCCAGGGCTCTTACGGACTGTGTAAATGCTGAGGGCATTGTTATACGTTCTTTGGACCATTTTTAACAACATTTATATATAAAAATTTCTGTTGGATGCATCTAGAGAAAAGAATACGTGTGTGGAGGGTGGTAGCTCCACCCCTCTCCACCAAGGGTGGAGGGGAAGGGGCTTAGTCTAAGGGTGGCACGGTCCTTGTGTTTTAAGAATTGTTCTTTAAAAAATTAGACAAAGGGTCGAACATTAGCGTAGAGAGAGGGGTATTGAAAAGGGAGTAGCCCCCGTCGTATACGGAATACTTTCTGTACGTTTTAAGTTTCAATGTCACTCCTTACCTTCGGTACAAAAAACTAGTCTTTGTATTTATTTCTGACCTTTTTTTTCAGATAATCCCAGGAAATCCATCCCCTCTTGAAAATTTCCCGACGAAAAATTCCTCTATATAAAGTTCCATGTAAAATTTTTCCGCCTGGAAATAACCCCCGGACAATTCCATCCCTGCTGCGAATCCTTCCCAGAAAATTTTTTGCCTATGATTCTTCCTCAAAAATACTCCTTAAGTAGAACCCTCTTATTGAATACTACGAGAACACATGTGCTGCCATCTACAATTTAGTCTAACTCTGACCCCACTCCATATATGGGCATAGCCTCCCAAGGGGAAATGGATTTCCGAGAAATTGATCGCGCAACCTAACCTAACCTCATGAGCTGGTGACGGGGCACCATATATGGGCATAGAATCCCTAGGGGAAATGGATTTCCAAGAAATTGATTGCGTAATCAATGGGGGAATTTTATTGATCCAATAACGGGAAACAGAATCACGTGTCTCCTTCTAAACCAATCAGAGGGCCGGTTACATATTAGCGGGAGAGGATTACCGAGAATATAAGGAAAGGATTTTTGCTATAGTTTTTATTAGTCTGTCAATAGAATTCAAAGGAGCGAGAACAGTTTGACTTTACTCATTTGGATATATTTGTGCTGATGATGAGTGGAATGTTTACCCTATTAGAAGTTGATAGTGGAGTTGATGGCAATAATACAAGAGCACCAAACATTGCGGTGGAAATCACGAGAGGATCACGGCTTTGTCTGGAATGTGATGAAGTATATGCAAGATATGTGATATCCTTGAGCAAATTTAAAATGGAGGATCAATTATGTTTCACTCCAAAAGTTGATATAGCGCATGTGAGTAGACTTCAATGTGCTTTAAGTGCATTAGTGAAACATATCGAAGACAATAAACTGTATCGCTAATTGTATATGCTTAGTATTATTGTTGTAATTATTCAATAAAATTGTTTCGAAATCGAAAATGCTCCCTTTCTTTTTGTTGTTAGAACGTTAGGCTAACGAATCATGATCAGTCTAGAGTCAGCAGTCAGAGTGAAAGGATTGAAAAATGAATAAATTTGAGAAAGAGAGAATTAGATCAAATCTTGTGTTTATTGAAAAACATTTGATTTTGGATGATGATTTTCTTGACTTATCTCTTCAACGCAGAATATTCTCCCGGGGAACACTTGACAATATAATGAGGACTGATTCTCGCCCATTGGACTATTGTATGAAGCTTTGTCGATGTGACTCAAACGCTTATACTCAATTTATTGATATATTAATTGGAACAAAGCAGAATCATATCGTGGATATACTTTTGAAAACATTGCCAATAGATTCAATGTAGATGGCTCCCCCCACCATTCGAAAGAGGTGACGTCACAGAGTTACTCCTCTCCCATTCCTCCACCCTGAATTTATCCGTCAGCAGGGACGATCAGTTTCATTTTAGCTGTGAGAGAGAGTTGACATCGGAAACCAAAAAATGTTCTATACATGTCCACTATGCATGTACACTCTTGGCAGTTGGACTCAATGTGAGAATTGTACAATTATTGATGACTATAGTGAAAAGTATAAATTATGTAATCCTTGTAAATTACATAGAGGCTATGCAGTACAAATTAAAGGATGTAATTCATGTCTGGAAGAGATTTGTGACTCTCACCCTAGAGGACATCTGTGATCCAATTGTCACTATGATAAATGTGATCAGTGGGAAAATACTTACCCCGCTATGATTGGAAAGAATCCGAAAAGTGATTTTAGTTTATTTCTACGATATTGGTATGGATTTAAATTATTCTGGGAGGAGGAGCCAGGTCTACGATTCAACTGTTGGGGTAACAAGACAATTTGGTTTCTACGTCATCGTTGTGACGACACTGCCTATTATGACTATAAACCAAGTGATTTTTATTTGGCAGTTACCGAAAGTGATTCACCATTTGAAAACGCTTTATGTGATATTACTTCAAATAGACAGATTGAAACTCGTGAATTTCATAATATGAATGCAAATAGTATCATTGACTATACAAAGAGATATGACAAGAGTGAAGTTACATTGTATTGTAGAAAATGTGACCCTGACTTTGCAACCAATCAAGATCAATATACAGTGAATCCAAATGAATTACCGGTATTAGTGGTTCACGACAGTTGCCTATACACCGAAGAAGAAGAAATCTAAAGTGAAGTTTTAAAGACATTGTTGTATATATACGCATTTTATTAATAAACAAATTCACAAACATTTTTTAAGCACTTTACTCTTAGGGCACTGAAATTAATATTATACAGGTCTGAGAGGATATTTTCCACTAGAAAGTCGTTCAGACGTGGATTGTTATCGTAAATGTGGAGAAACTGCTTGTAAGTATAGCCACGACATCGGAACACAAAATATAGTAGTGCATGGAAGCCACAGCTTTTAGAAGCCACGGCATGGAAGCCGTCAGATCCTGCACTCTCCTCCGATTTTGAATAATAGTTTTCCCACTGCTCTCAATATAGTTGCTGATGTGGGGTGTGTAAAATGTATAGGGTAGACCAAGAGGATCAAAAAATTCAATCGTTTTCATTGTTTGAAAGATGCACAGCCAATGACCCGTCAGCACAGTCGACTGACTGCTATTAACAATAATTAAGGTATTGTTTCCACTTTGAATTTTTCCAAGAAAGTCCGAGGGCAGACAATAGGATTTGTACTGGGACATGTAGGGATCCATATTAAATACATTGATTATTTGACTGGTGTTCATGGTGCCAAGTCTAGTAGAACACTGCCTTCGGGAGTGATTTCCCAATAGGTTTCATATTGATTTAGTGAGATTAGTGCAATACTCTCAGCCAATGGGTCGGCAAATGTACACTCTAAACGCACACTCCCCGTACGTACTATACTCATATCCTGCGCACCAGACAAATCCAATACAGTGATACCATGTGTTTTAGCAAACATTTCTTCGGTTATACCATTTTCAAATAGTTGTGAATCATGATCTAGGGTTTGCATGGTCAACTCATACAATGTTCTATAGGATTTATCGAAAGATAGATTGTAGAGTGGGATACCATTTACTTTGCACACAAGAGATGAAAGCCCAAACATTTCGAATTTATGTGGACATCCAGTCCACGAACTTATTGCACTGGAGCTTTTTACAAATGCCAAAGCGAGTTTTGACGGAATTTCGCCATTGATAAAGGATGAGTCGGTGAAGGTGCGTGACCCCATGGTAAGATGACGTTGATTGGTGATTGTATGAGGAACAAGTAGTTTAATATTATTTCCACTGGCTCTCAGTTTTTTCACTGCCAAAGCAACAGAACTCATGACTTGTTGTTTTCGTACATGAAGTATTGCCGAGGTGAGGGAGAGAGTCACATCAGGATTGGCAACAAGTTCATTTCTCAATATGAAATTGGATGGTGCAAGCGTTAGTTTTATATCCACTTTAATATTGGGTGGTAGCCATTGGGGTATATTAAATATTTCATGATATATTTTTCCAACTAGATGTAATTCGCTAGTTGTAGCATCTTTAAGTGCATCTGTACTATCAGTATTAGTAATATATTCATATCCATTGGAGGTGCCTCTCAATTCCTTGTATGACTTGGGTGTCATCAACACGAATTGTATATAGCTTGTATAATTTGAGAGATTGTTGCTTGTGCTCACCAGCGTGCCATTGATGTAGACACTGATTTGACGAAATAAATTATGTAATATACAATTTTCATAGGATATTCCATCGGCCCGAATTGGCATTGTATTATCGGATTTCCGGACTTTCATTTGTAAATCTATAAATGTCGAAGACATGTCCATAAAGTAGTCTTCATTGGAATAAATTTGAAAGTGGATATTATCGGAGAGGAGTTGTTGTGGATAAAATTGTTCATAGTATCCATGCTTGACACTCACAGCAACATTTTCTGCATTGAATAGATTCAATGATGAGGTGATTGAAGGTTGAGAATCCTTATGCGGTAGGTAGGACATCTTAGGAAAAGAAATCTAGTTTTGATCTAACAATTCTCTTCCTGGGGCTTCTTCTTCTGTTTACATTCCGTGTCGGCTTTTTCCTTCTTTTCTTTAACAGGGGTGATGTCTTTCGTTTCTGACCTGAGTAGAGACTGATGAGTGATGCATTGTTTCTTGACCTTTTTAAACCTTTTCTATTTTGCTTTAATCTCTCGCCAAGGGTTCGCGCATTGGACCTGAGATTTTCCGAAGCACTTTTGGCCATTGAAAGTATTCTTGATCAGGATTGCTATAGAAAAAATCAATCGGATCGTGGTAGCGAATTTGTTAATCCCCATGTGCAGAAGGTTCTATTGAAATATAATACAACACTTTATCACAGTGACAGCCCGATAAAGGCTGCATTGGCTGAGCAACTTTAACACCTCTCTTTGACCGTAATGGAAGGGCATAGGCATAGCGACTAAAGACACTGATTGCCACCAGAATGTATTTTTAGGGTGCATTGTGACGCCGTTGAATCGCATCTAAAGTTAAAAGATCAGTTTGCATTATATGCAGAGGGAAAAAGGCTTTAGTTTGTCGATATTGTTTGTCACGAAGCCTGCGATTCCGACGCAGTGTGTAACTCGGTTCATTCTGTAGATACTCTTTTGCTTTTTTTAATGTGCTGCCAGAGGCAACTTTAGAAAGCGTTTTGGGGGAACTTAAACTTCCCGCTTCACCAATATTTTCATAGACATGTTTCAGAACTTCAACCATTTTGAACGCAAACACGTAGTGTAATGTCCACTCCCCCTTTGCACACTGGAGGGTGAATCAATTCGTCTTCGCTTTTGACTAGCAGCCACAGGTGTTATAAAATCATTGCTGCTGCTGCTGCTGCTAGTATTTTCAAATATTGAATCTTCTTCTTTTTTAAATTGTGTTGGTGCTGGTTTTGTTGGAGGACTATATTCTCTTAGTTTCTTTAGAATTTGCTTATTGCCAATAAGACTTTTGGGAAAGTTTGATGCATTTAGAAAGGTGTATAGATTATTGTCAAATGATAAAAGTCCTTTACGATTCGTCACCATATCACAAATTAAATCAACTAGATTATAAATTTTTCCCTGAATTATAATTCGTTTCCCTGCGCTGTCGACTTGAACTTGATGATCATCACCACCAGTTTCCAACATGAGATATGTTAATACTCTTTTACTCTGTTCTCGATAGGTCACTGGCAATAGGTTTCCAATTTTCGATATAATTGAATTCAATTCCCTCTCCTTTGATTGCACTGCAGAATCTTGAGGAGATGTTTCCCGTTTAGAGGGATCTGTGACGGTGACAGTGGCGGGTCTCTCACGATATGGTCTGTGTTTGTCCACACGTCGCAATGCATCTTGAAGTAAAAGCAGTTTTTTGTCATCAGCAATATTCTCATCATTAATGAATTTGCTTAGATTGTCTTCAAAATGTTCGACGGGCGATAGGACAAGTTCAAATGGTGTCAATTTATAGGGTTCAAATGGTGTCAATTTATAGGGTTTAGCCATTCTCTAGAGAAAACTGTTTACAAGTCCTGCAATTATTGGCAGTAAAAGTGTAAAAAGCTACCGCCCGCTTGAAGGAGACGTTTTCTTTTAAAAAAATTTCCCTTGTTTTTGCAAGCCAAGGCGCGTACAGTGGAACGATGTTGCTTTGTCTGTTGTCTAACACCTTCTGGCAAGTGTACATTGCCCTCAGTTAAATTTAAACAAAGTTCAGATATTAGATTAATGAAATCATTGTCAACACCATGTTTGAGTATAGCCTTCCTGAGTGGAGGTTTTGAAGTGCCTAAAACGGAAAATAAATGCCGTTGTTCGTGTAGTTTCTTCAGTGTCTTAATGGCAACTAATAGACTTTTCTACTGTTCACCGGAAGATATACTGTAATTTCTTTGTCGAAAATGTCGGTGACTACACGTAGATCCTCGGGCGTGCTCTGATTAAGATCTAGCAAAATGTAGCCGTAGGGCTTATTTTTTGCCTGAGTGTACGCTGACAGCAGAAATTTAGGGGCACCGGGGTATATTTGCTTATTGAGAGCTATTAGTGAGCTAGAATCACGAACAACTCGATAGATAATATAGATGGTGCAATCCAAAGCAAGGGTTCGCATACATTTGCTCTGATGAAACAGATTGTGTAGAACTAGGGTTATGGAAATCTGTTCATCATGAGAGCGAACGGTGAACAGCTGTAGCATTTCCTGTGAGAACTGTTCAATGGATTCAGCCAAATCATCAATAATCAGCCACGAGTTTGGTTCTATACTATTGAAAACATCAAGTCCCCGTATGAATTGTATTGGTAAGGTTGTGGCAATGGCTTTTATTTGATCATAGGACTCCTGCCAAATACTATAGCAATAATAAATTTTCTTTGGTTTTTCCAAAAACATTTTATTACAATTTTGAATTATTTTAGCTAAAAGTGTTGTTTTCCCCGACATTGATGGTCCGCACAGAAACGATCTGAATGGTGTTTTAAATTGATACATGCTGCTACTGCTGCTGTCGACAACAGTCGGACTACAACTAACTGTAAATCATAATTGTCCAGTGAATAAGTAGTACTAATAATTTCCCCATAGATCTATCTAGTACGTTAACAAGAACAACAAAAACAATATTTCATGGTCATTTATTTGACATGGAAACACTATTTGTTCAAACATGAACAGCATAAAAATGACACTTGTTCAAACATTATTAAGATAACAAAAGAAAAAAAACACTTCTGTTCCTCAAGAAGAGCAACAACAACAACACTTATTGTCATAAAAAAACACTTTTTGTCCAGCACCACATTTTGTACATTAGGACACACACTATTTGTACAGTAAATCACTTGAAAAAAAACACTTGGAACATGAAAAATAGCACAGTTGAACATTATGAATTTAAAAGGGGCCCTGTCCACCCTCCGGGGAGCCGCAGGGCCGAAAGCCGGCTTCGGGCGGGACCCACCCACCCCCCGGGGCCATGGGGCCGAAGGCCGGCCGCGGGCGGGACCCCCCACCCCCAGGGATCGAAACAGTAAAATAGTCGTCGTCACTGCAGGTTAGGTTGGGTTAGTTAATTCACGAAAGGCTTAGGGTTAGTGGTTAGAGCATTTAATTTATGAAACGTTAGTGGTTACTGGTTAGAGTCAAAGTCAGGTTAATTTATCCAGACCAAGTTGATTGCGATAGTCTATGCATTCAACCCGGTCTGAAATACGGTAGTGGCCATGTGGCAGTACACTTAAACCATTCTCGAGCACATAGACTTTGTCGGATATACATGACATTGCATTCTTTTCCACTCTTACAGTATAATTTCTGTACTGTAGAGAGCGAATTGCAAGCACTTTTGCTCTCGGCACTAGGCTACTTTCTACACAGTCTCTGTACACGCTCATGTTGAAATTGCTCTTTACAAAATGTGTAGGCACCCCTTTACACGCCTGCTTTCAATCCCCATTATGTGTTTCTACGCAATAAACTTTAGGACCCGGGAACACCCCCTGGATATTAAATCACTCCCCGTCTCTGATTTTAAAATTAGTAGTGGGTTGGGGGCTTGACATTTCACCAACTCGGGGTAGAGGGACGGATTCCAGTTGGTGAAATCCATCCGCGAGCTGATGTGTTCCCCATTTTCTAAATCCCTCAATAAATCCTCAGTTTTTACCTTTAACAGCAGAGAATCTGTATCCCCATAGTTAACTTGAACCTTCCCCTCCCTTGGCCATTGCACCTTGCACACATTGTAAAAAACGACAACATGAGCTTTTTGGAAATTTCAAGTACTGAAATACCTCCTGCTATATTCTTCTTCAGTACCACACTTCTCTTTTTCCTGTGTAGAAGAACCATGCCAGCCTCTATGCTCGTGAACTTTGTAAAATTTGGGTCGGCAATAATTCGTGCACATTCTTGAGGGTCAGTCACGACGTCACAACGAGATCTGTTGCGTACGCTTTCACACATGTTGCCAAACGCTGAATTTAGAATGAGTTTGTACATTTCCTTCTCTACTTTACTGTTTGCCCGAGAGTTTTTATCAACAAAAGTGTCGATAAGCGTCTTCAAATAGGGTTTCTGACTGAATTGCAGGACCCTATGTATTTTGGTGATCTTGAAACCATTGTTCACCATCCAGTGCAAAAGCACATGGTGAACAACGATATTCTCCTTAGGGTCCAGATCTGCAATCAGTTTTTGCTTAGAGGGGGTCCATTCCATCCCCATATCCTCAACCAATGATCGATTGTAGGGGCTCAGCGAGTCCCTGGTCACTGGTCGATTGATACAGGAAAAAACAAAATCTCTGACTGAATCATGAAGCACCAATGGAATGTGCCCGTCAATTTCAAAGAACCATCCTTGTGGCCCATTGTCCTCGACTGTGTTAATGTCGGGGAACTCACAGGGATTCTCAAGCCATTGATAGTTCCCACACGGCAAAGAGTAGTGAGACATTGCCGAGGGTACAATGAGTTCATGTCCAAGAACACTGCATTTGACTTTGCACCGGTGTTGCTGTTTTGTCCTCTCGGATCGGTTGTCAAGACGCGATCCCCATGAAAAACATACCCTCCCCTCATTGATATTTCTACAAAAAGGTGTTGATCCACATCGGTTATTAAGCCTATTTCCTCCCTACTAATTTTTAAAATCAAGTCCATCACCAAATGTGGTGTGGAAAAATAATAGCCTATATCTAGTTCAAACTCTGAATAGATTTGGTCTGTGTTCTTGCAGACTATGTCTAACAGAGTTAAAACGTCACTGGCCAAGTACAGTCTACAATAATCCCACCCATTTTTACAATTCCCCTTAGACCACACCTTCTTGGCAAACTCATATTCCTCGGCTGTGCATTCACTGTTGGTGAGTGAATTATAGAAAGCTTCAATTGGAGGTAGTTTCACCTCGCTTAAGCGAGCGCCAGAACAGTACTAGTCGTATGCATATACACCTTTACAGGTCAAAAGGTCATACATTTCACTGTCTGGAAAATGCTGTTTAAGCAAAGGGAAACTATCAAAATTGTCGCTTTTCTGCACTTGAATCAATTGACTCAATGCCCTGGGAAAAAACTAAAAGAATCTAAAAACCTGATTTTATTCCAGCACGTATGTCCATTATTTACTACCTGACATTTCAGCTCGAGAAGCACCAACTTCTCGGCCGATTTGGGAATGATGTTATAGGTAAATGAATTATTTACCCATGGACTATCTACTCCCCCTCCCTCCCTGTGCATACGTGCCAGTGCCGGTAAAATAAATTTTAAATCATAATTTGAATTGTGAATAAAAACCGGAATAAAAAACTGCTGGCTAACGTTTATGTTACACGATTGATGCGCTACCCCTCTAAAATTACTACCCCCGAGGATATTTCCTGCCAGAAGTGATTGTGGTCTCTGACTTTCTCCTCCCCCCCCCCCTTTTCCCTTTAGTCCCCTTATCCCCCTCTTCAAACTCCCCCTTACAAACCCAGCAAACTTTTTTGATTTTTAATCGCGAGACGATCCTCTGCAGACAGCACCATTGGGTAATGCGCATTTCTCAAACGAGAAATAGCGCCATTAGCTGTGCCAATTAATTTAGTCAGTGCTTTGATCATGAACTCTGCCTCATCCAGTGTTTCTACTATTTCTAACAACTGCATAGTGTTAGAACTGTCTCTTTGTGCGTGGGCGTAGGAGACTACAATAGCTTGATGTTCTTTGATTCGGTTTGGAAATCGAGGATCATTCACTTCCACCAGCTTCGCCTCACAATTCAACGAGATTTTATCGCTCTGGTAGAGGGTGTTTTGGAAATTTTTAAAACGCAAAATAGCCCTATCCCCTGAAACCGTTTCCACTGACCGGTAGCCATGCCGTCTACAGTGCCTCATATGATCCCGTTGTTTTATATCGCTACGGAATCGAGACAGGCATGTTGGACAGCAGAAACATACCCCCTTTTCTTACCCTCCCCCAGAACTCTACTAATGTCTGTAATCGGGTTAAAATGGCCAATTGAATTGGCTAGGTCACTAGATGGTGGTGTGTACAAAAACCAAACCCAGTGTTCCACCATTTCAATCGACGGACCTCTTACTGGGAACACCACCCCCTTCTTTTTTGAACGAACCCCATCTTCAAATTCATTTTCATACTGAACCACAGTAACGTCGATATTTAAATGGGCATTAACCCTTGCAAAAATATCAATAGACCTGAGTGTTACTGGGTATTTTCCCTCTAAGCAAGTGAAATCTACAATGGGAAAATTGGACCCCTCCTTCCCATGTACAGCCCAGTGATCTAAATTCGTCTTGGTAGCGTCATCTGCTAGAGGCTCGAATGCTGATATGAGGAAAGCGTACTTGAAACATTTTTGACCTGTTTCAAAACAGATTCGCTGGACACCTTGACATCCTTCTAGATCAAGATTATATTTTAAAACTATTGACCTTTCCCCACCTGCCCCCCTCTTAAAATAAAATCTTTCTTAACTTTACAGATATTAACACTTAAATTTTCAACATAAAGAACTACAGACCCGCTCCCATTTTCGTTATAAATTCTCGAGATGCGTAATAATATGGCCTATCCACTCGGAAAAAACACTCTCAAAATTCTCTAAAATTGGATAGATCAGTCGCATCTCGGTGTGTACATAATGATGGTAAACCTCACCTTTTCCCTCATTTAAATAGAACACCTTTAAAACAATAGAAACCTTAATTGAATCCCTACCCCCTCCCCACAGTTGAATTTGATTTTCTAGCAGTGCACGAATTCTATCTACATAGTCATGAACAATTTCTACAGGGTCAAACACAAAATTACCACACAAAAGCGAATTAAATGGGTCTCCAAAGGTTGCAGTGTAGACAACTATTGTATTTGAAATTGTGTTTGTGAGTTGAAACTCGGGAAATGTCGTAAATTGGATATTACCCTCCTCCACCTCCTCCTACCCCTCCACTTGTATATTATCACCACCCCCTCCCCCACATTGTTCAATAATAGGGCTATGGGAAGCCACTTTAGTTGGGTGAAGTGGAACTATGTTATCTGTGGGGGGAGAGTTCCCTGTTAATTCATTGGAAAAATCCTCTAAAAGCTGTAGTGTGTTTGGACTCAAGTCCCCCTGCTCAACTGTGCTATTATCAACATTTAAAAAATAAATCAGTTAAAAACTCATCAATGTTATCAGGAATTTCAAGTGAATTAAGGATACCTTGCTGTGACATTTCATTGTTGTAGAGCTCCACAGGCGCGTCTTCTCCTTCTCGAACTGACGAGCAGGGGGGAGATGGCGAATATGGAACCAGAACAACCTATAAAATAAAAATAGCTTATTTTCAAGTGTCTAAATCACCCCTATTTTAAAAAAATTGGATTATTATTTAAAACGCGCTTAGCAGTAACATTTGGTTCCCTACTCTATGTATTCTGAAAGTTCAAACTTAATACAATATAAAAGATGACATAGAAGGTTTTGATTTTGTTCAAACAACTCCTCAAAAAAAAATCATATTAATACTCTTTATCTGCTTTGGAAAAAACCGCGGCCTTTACTTGATAGCCTATCCCTTTCCGATAGAGAATTGTGTTTAATTAAAAGCAGTTTATAACACAAACAATTTTCAATGTGTATGTGTGTGTGTGTGTGTGTGCAAGGCAGAGCAAATTTCCACATAAATTCCACTATTTAATGCCAATTTTTAATCCACAATTTAATGCCCCCCCCCCGGCCCGCCGCAGCGGGCCCCGCGGTGCTTCCGTTGAAAAAAATAGCGAAGATGCCTACAGTGGGCAGAGAAAATAGGAAAGATTAGAAAAAAAGAGCGGTTTCTTTGACAAGCAAAAACAAAACAAATTATATTTAGATATCTCTGAGGGAGGGGGGAGCAGAGAAATTTAAAACAATGGGATGTGGGATTATAGAGAAAATAACATTTTTAATATCTCTGACATACACTTTTACAGCGATGAAAAAAATGGGTTTGTTTAGATATTTCAATAAGTTAGGTAAAAATGCTCACATTTTTATATTTCGGCTGCAGCTGAGTGCCTGAAGGCCCTGGCGAAGCATGCTGGAGGGCCACCTCCTGATCTTGTGTAGGTGGGGCAGCTCTTGAAGGCCCAGGCAACGCGTGATGGAAAGTGGACTGGCCGACGGCGTTAAATTCTTGTGCAGATTGGGCTGTGGCTTGTGCAGGCAGCGTCGGTCTTGAATAGCCGATATGAGGGTTGGATGAGCTAGTGTATTTGATAATTGATGGTGTTAAAGGAGTAAGCTCATCCTCTCTTGCTCTCTTTTCAGGTGGAGGGGCCATACATTCTTCATAATTTGCCTTAAAGAAGAGAAAAAATTTAGTATTGAAATAATGATCCCCTTTTTTACAGAAGAAAAATTAGTACCCCCTAACCTAACCTAGCCATAATTTTGTCTAGAAAGCATTTATCGCAAAGAAGTCCCCTCCCCTAAGCCAAAAAGCAAAGCAAAAAGTAAAATTTTATGAGAAATATACTATGCTTGGAAATCATACGTTTTTATTGCATAATTTGTGAAAAAATAAAAGTTTATCTTAGATGTAAATGGTATTCAATTTACACTTAATAAAGCTATGTATTCTTTTCTTAGAAATCCTAGCCCCTTACTTTTCACGCGATGAAACAGTTTGTTTTCGCTTTACAATGAGGGTGTTAGAAGCGAGGCATTGCAACCCTTAACCCCACCCCCCCCACATAAACACTGACTGCTCAAAATAGAAGACAAATTTTCCATATTAAAATATTTATCATAAGCAACAGCTACCACCCTAGCAATTTATAAGATTTACTGTAGAAAGATACGCAGTTAAATTGACTGAAAAAAGCGTCTTTTTTGTATAATCGTTTGCATGATTAATCAGACAATAGACGCGAGCTGTCTACATATCTGACTGGTACAGGATGCACGTTTGGCGGGGATACAATAATTACGGTTTTAACATGTTTACGGAAGTGATAAAAGTCAGGTTGACGGCTTAAAGGGAATTAACATGCATAAGAGTTGACGGAAAATGCCTGTCACTTTTGCTAGGATACAGAAAGCATGAATTTATCGAAAACAGAGTTATTTCCATTAAAAGAATTAAAGTCATAAACAGGGGAGGGGGGGGGGAGGGAGGATGGGGAAGGGAGGATGGGGTTTACGTGGTAAAAACGGACATATTTTAAGCTTTCTAGCGAGTATAAACAATATATAGTGGAGTTTGTATTGTGTGAGGGGGGGGATATACCCTGAATATACTGGAGGGACTACTATGTAAAATGATTTTATTTGAAAATAAAGAATGGAAATGTACTAAACAGAACTCACATTGTAAATCGCTGTAGCCAAGGCTTCTAGCTCATCAATAATATTCGTTGTTTTATCCATTGTGTCTTGGAACTTTCTGATAATTTAATCACAATGCATGTCCGTTATATGCGAAATCTCAAGGGCGAATTGCGATGTAATGGGAAAACATATGTAAGCGACTCTCTGATTGGCTTAGAATGAGATGTAACCGACTCTCTGATTGGCTTAGAAGGAGACATGTACTTACTGTTTCCCATTCCTGGATCAAAACATTCTCCCCACCGATTATGTAAATCAAGTTCTCGGAAATTCACTTCCCCATAGATCAATACATTCCAAACTGATTATGTAAATCACCCTCGTGTCATTACACTTGGCCAAACAACAACAACAACAAATCAATCGACCTTGACATCATCCATACTTCCTGTTTCCCATTGCTGGATCAAAACATTCTCCACACCGATTACGCAATCAATTTCTCGGAAATCCATTTCCCCTAGGGAGTCTATGCCCATATATGGTGTTCGTACGGAGTTAGACTAAATTGTAGATGGCAGCACATGTGTTCTCGTAGTATTCAATAAGGGGGTTCTACTTCCTTACCATACTTTTATTTGAAGAAAGACTTGTATTCATTTAGTTTCTGATCCTTTTTAAGGTCATTAGGGACTATCCCAGATTGGAAAATTCCCTCCTGGAAACCCCCAGAAATTTTCCATGGAGAATTTCTCCTGGTGATAATTCCCCCATGGAAATTTCTCCCGTGGAAAATCCCCCCCCCCCCCCAAAAAAAAAGATCCCAAGAGAATTTCAACGCCACTAAAAATTTCCCCCTGAGAGTTCCCTCAGAGTGTCCCTACATGTACAATGGGATTAACAACGAGAAAAAAGACAAATAAAAAACATTCTTTATACCAATTCTGGTAAATTCTCCCCATGTAAAATTTCCCCTAAAAAGTTCACCCCCAGAAACTTCCATCCCAATGGGAAATTCTCCCTATAGAAAATCCGTCCCCAGGAGATCTTCTTCCTCCCTTGGAAAATGTCGGTTTACTTCCCTATAACAAATACTATATGTAAACAATGGGCAAATTTCATAACTTGCGGCCCTTCCTCTGGTGGTTCTGAGGGATCATGTCATCTCCAAAGACATATCTATTGTAACTTTCAACAATACTGAACAAAATGGCTATCTCAAAATTTTGATCAGACGACTTTCAGGAAAAAAGGGTGTGGGACGGGGGCTAGATGTCCTCTCATTTTTGGTCGCTTAAAAAGGAAACTAGCTCTTTGAATTTTCGTTTGAACGAACCCTCTTGTGAAATTCTAATACCATTGGTTCGATATTATCACCCCTGGAAAAAGCGACAACAAAAAATAAACACGACTCCGTGATGCTTCTTCTGGCAAACACTATAAAATTTCCTTTTTATAGATAGGAGCTTGGAACCACTACAGTAGGGTTCTCGGATACACTGAATCTGATGGCGTGATTTCCATTAAAATTCTTTGACTTTCTTGGGGTGTTTTTCACCTTTTTCGAAAATTAGGCAGATTTTCTCAGGCCCACTAACAGGTAACACTATACTTAAAAAATACTATATATTTGGAATCAGCACAATAAGCTAATTTTTTGGTACATCTATTGATATCAAAATTGATTTCTGATCATCAAGAATCTAATTTTTTTCTTTTGCTAACTTTTCCTTTTCAGTTAGTAATACTTGATAAATAAATTCACGTTTTTGCCTGACTATTGGAAGCCGGAAGCGATTGTTAACTAAGAAGGTGCCTGCTTGCCTATTATCTTGACTGTAGCGTAAAAGCAAGGAGAAATAAAATCGCTAATAGATGAAAGAATACAAACTTGTAAAGAATTTCAAGAGTATTTGCAAATATTTGTCTACGGGAAAGAGCAAGCAACTCCAAAAAATAATAACTTTTGTAAAAAAAAAGTAGAAAATAATTAGTTAAGTAAATTCAGTGCTAGACAAGTAGTTTTAATACTGATTCGGTGAAAATTATATTTTTTTTTTTTTTACAAAAATATGTATCCAGCGGATTAGTATTCTTTTTTATGCCATAAATTTGCAAAATATGTCTGTGTTATGTCCCAAATTACTAAAATATGTCCCTTTTTTGCCCTATTACGTCATTGTGTCCCGACACACAGAAATATGTCCTTTGGACACAAAATATATCCAGTTGGCAACCCTGTTAGGAATACTAAATTCGAATCGAAATGGTTTAGTCTCATTTCAGAAAGAGAATACTTTTGTCAACATATGAAGAACCGTCTATCATTTTTATGCATAGTAACACAACAGACAAAAATTAACGAGCAAGAGAGTAAGGCAGTGAAAAAATGTATGGCAAGTAAAGTAATATTCGCTAGGGATGGATAGTCATTAGTGATAGATCACTGGGGGTGGTAACGTGATTGGGCGATTTTCGGGGAACCATATTTTTTTCGGGGAGCCACAGAGATTTCGGGGAAATCCCCAAAAATCCAGGGATATTAGAAGCCCTGAACGCCACGCAACCTTATATCTGTAAATTAGGCCTATATACCTAAAATGAAGATTAAAAACTAAAACTAAAAAAATTACAAACATTTCAAGCGTTTTTGACCCTCAAAACTTTAGCAGAAGTCAGAATTTGCCTCAAACTTACAGGGCTCTTATTTGGGACCCCCAAAACGTGTTTAAACTTTTACAGCTTTTGACAATCTTTCGGGAAGCATATTTCTAATCTACCTGGTCTAATCGGCACTTCCAATGTTATATAATGGAAATCTCAAAACAAAAATGTAAGGCAGCGTAATTCAGCCAGGGGGGGAGCCCTACTCATGTTATTTTCTGCTCGTTTTGAGTTTGACTCGGTTATTTATTGTAATTTCTGTTCATTTTGGGTTTCATTTATTTATCGATGCTGATTTGTGGTAGTTTCACGCTTGGTAGATTATTTGATTTTATTTTTGTTCATATTTGGTTTAATGGAGTTCTTTACTTTTCTTTGAAAAACTTATTTTGTGGAAAGTTTTTTGATTAATTTCAAATTAAATGAGCCCTTTCTGAAGTTTAGACGAGCATCCCTTTCATAAGAACCGTATACAACCCCAGAACATAACTTACAGAGCCTGCCCCCCCCCCCCCTGCCCTGGCGGTTGTGTCGACAGCGGAGTTTTTGTTATCTGACCTTTGAACTATTTGAAAAAAATGGCTATCTCAAAATTTGTATCGGATGGGTTTGTGGAAAGGCGTAGGGGAGGGGCTAGTTGCCCTCCGATCTCTTTTAACTCTTAAAAATTGAACTAGAGCTTTCAATTTCCGTTCAAATGAGCCATCTCTGAAGGTTATACGACCATCCCTTCTGTAAAAACCATATATGCCACCAGGGCACAACCTGTAGCGCATGCCCTCAGGCCCGGGGGGGTTGAGTCGACACCGGAGTTTGGTTATCTGACCTTTGAAGTATTTTTAACAAAATGGCTATATCAAAACTTTTGTCGGATACATTTGGGGTAAAATAGGCGTGGGGGATATTTGCCCTCTGATCTCTTTTGAATCTTAAAAACTGAACTAGAACTTTCAATTTCCAATCGAATGAGCCCTCTCTGAAGTTAATACGAGCATCTTTTCTATAACAGCTCTATATACCCACTGGACATAACTTACAACGACTACCCAGGGCCCTGAAGGATTGTGTCGATCCCGGAGTTTTCGTTATATGATCTCTGAACCATTTTGAAAAAAATGGCTCTCTCAAAGTTCTTATCGGATGGGTTTGAGAAAAATAGGGCGTGGAGGGCTAGTTACCCTCTGACTCTTTTGACTCTTAAAACTTGAAAGAGGACTTTCAATTTCCAATCAAATGACCCCTCTCCAAAGTTTATACGAGCATCTCTTCCATAGGAGCCATTTATGCCCCCAGAGCATTACTTAGAACGCCTGACCCCTGGCCCTGGAGGGTCGCGTCGACACAGGTGTTTTTCTTATCTGACCGTCGAACTATTTTTAACGAAATGGCTATCTCAAAAATTTTTATCTAATGGGTTTGTGGGAAAAAGGGTGTGTGTGTGGGGGGGGGGGGCAAGTTGCCCTCGGATACCTTTTGACTCTTAAAAAGTGAACTAGAACTTTCAATTTCCAATCAAATGAGCCCTCTATGAAGTTTAGATGAGTATCCCTTTCATAAGAACCATACACGCCTTCAGGGCATAACTTAGAACGCCTTCCCCTGGACCCGGGGGGGGTGGTATTGACACCGGAGTTTTTCTTCTCCGACCTTTAGACTATTTTTAACGAAATATATATCTCACAATTTTCACCAGATGGGCTTGGAAAAAAGCGTGGGGGGGGGGGGCTAGTTGCCCTCGGATCTCTTTCAACTCTTAAAAAGCGAACTCGAACTTTTATTTTCCAAACAAGTGAGCCCTCTCTGAAGTTTATACGAGCATCCCTTTCATAAGAACCATATATTCAATTCAACTCAATTCAAACTTTTTATTTCCTCCGAATACGAAGAGTAAAAAAGAAATAAATAAAAATAATAACCGCTAATCAACAGGCCATAAAATTATTTCAAACTATATAACAACAAATACGCAAAGGCCTTCAATCAAAATTACCACACAAATTAACACTTCATTCAATAGATAATAAATTAACACTTCACAAATTAACACTTCATTCAAAAATTAAATCAAATAAAATAAATTAAGCTTCGTGCGCAGCTCTACATAAATTATGAGAAAAAACATTTAATTTGGATATAAAATTCTTTTGCTTTTTCTCCAAAATATCAACAGGGTTTTTTATTTTATATGCATTCATTAAAAAAGTATTTGATTCAGATTTAGAAAAGCGGCAAAGGAACTTAGCAAAATTAAAAAATGTGGTTTTTACATGCGCAATATTACTAATTCTAAAAAACGAGAGAAGCGATGAAAAAACTAAAATTTGAGGCAAAGCGACTGTATTATATACCCGAGCCAGTGATTTCCGAGAAAGAAGATCGCGAAGACAAATCACTGCCCCGAAACTAGACGCTATTCTACTTTTAACTGCTTTAGAAATAGAAGCACGGCATAGAGCTAAAGTTGGTCCATAAGGCACACCAAGATATAAAAAAGATTCCAAAGATTATGCCACAGGGCATAACTTACAGTGCCTACCCCGGGCCCTGGTGGGTTATGTCGACACCGGAGTTTTTGTTATTCGACTTTTGAACAATTTTTAACGAAATGGATATCTCAAAATATTAGTGGATGCATTTGGGGGAAAAGGGGCAAGGGGGGGGGGGCTAGTTCCCCTACAATCTCTTTTGACTCTAAAAAACTAAACTAGAACTTAAAATTTACAATCAAATGAGCTATCTCTGAAGTTTTTACGAGCATACCTTCCATAAGAACCCTATATTCCCCCAGGGCATAACTTACAATGCCTGCCATCGGGACCTAGGGGGCTGTGTAAACCCCGGAGTTTTCATTATACGGTCTTTGAACTATTTTTTAAAAAGTAGCTATCTCATAGTTCTTATCGGATGGGTTTGAAAAAAGGGTGTGGAGGGGGGGGGGGCTAGGTGCCCTCCAATCTCTTCTGATTCTTAAAAAGTGAACTAGAACTTTCAATTTCTAATCCAAAGAGCCCTCTTTGAAGTTTATACTAGCATACCTTTCCGTAAGAACCACATATACCCCCAGGGCATAACTTACAACGCCTGCTTCCGGGCCCTGGGGGGTCTTGTTGACACCTAAGTTTTTTTATATGATCTTTGAACTATTTTTAACAAAATGGCTATCTCAAATTTTTGTCGGATGGATCTGGGGAAAAAGAGCGTTGGGGGGGGGGGCTGGTTACCCTCCGATATCTTTTGACTCTTAAAAAGTTAACTAGAACTTTCAATTTCCAATCAAATGAGCCCTCTCTGAAGTTTATACGAGTATTACTTCCATAAGTACCATATATGCCCCCAGGGCATAACTTACAAAGCCTGTCCCTGGGCACTTGGGGGTTGTGTCGAAACCGAAGTTATGTGTGACCATTGAACTATTTTTAACAACATGGCTATCTCAAAATTTTTATTGGATGCATTTGGAAAAAAAGGCTTAAGGGGGGGTGGATAGTTGCCCTCAGATCACTTTTGACTCTTAAAAAGGGCACCAGAACTCTCGATTTCCTTTCTAATTAGCACCCTTTATACGACGACCCCTTCCATATGAAATGCCTCTGGAAAAAAAAAATAAATAATAAAACATTGGAGCCGTATGACCTTTACTATAGGCAACGCTATAGCGTTGCCTCTGATAAATTTTAGTATGTCTTCGGATATCAGCAAAGATTTTCCTAATCTTTTCTTCTATCTTTAACATTTGCTTTCGTTTTTGTAACGATGTTTGCAAGCAATGATCCCAGTGGTACCCAGCATACATGGAAGTGTACTGTGATGCCATCTTCATTACTTTTACTATTATCGCATTTATGACCAGAATTAATTAGCAAGCTGAATCTCACCGAAATTCTCAATTAAACATAGTAACATTCTATTTTTCTGGTAAACAAATGGCAGTTGCACCGCTTCTTATCTTTTTTCTCGTTTTTACAACAAGGTTTACGACGTCCTTATTTACTTGATTATTTGAAAAAAACTACGTTTTCTAAAGAGTTAAAGAGGCTGAGTTACAAGGTCGAACCTTAAAACGTACAGGGATTAGGAGGCACAGTTGGGGGGCTACCACCCCCCAAACCCCCCGCTTTCGCAGCCTTTAAATATAAAAAAAATTTCTTTAAACTGAAAGTAAGGAGCGACATTAAAACTTAAAAAGAACAGAAATTATTCCGTATATGAAAGAGGCTGTGCCCTCCTCAACGCCTCGCTCTTTACGCTAAAGTTTGACTTTCTCACAACTCTTTTTTAAACAATAAAAACTTTAGCGTAAAGAGCGAGGCGTTGAGGAGGGCACAGCCTCTTTCATATACGGAATAATTTCTGTTCTTTTTAAGTTTTAATGTCGCTCCTTACTTTCAGTTTAAAGAATTTTTTTTTTATATTTAAAGGCTGCGAAAGCGGGGGGTTTGGGGGGTGGTAGCCCCCCAACTGTGCCTCCTAATCCCTGTACGTTTTAAGGTTCGACCTTGTAACTCAGCCTCTTTAACTCTTTAGAAAACGTAGTTTTTTTTCAAATAATTTCTGCACGTTTTTTGGGTTACAGTTTATTACTTATTATTGCTTGACTACTGTTATCTGATCGTGTCAGGAGTTAAAGTTGGGGGGGCTTCCGCCCCCCAAACCCACCGCTCTTGAACTCTTGTGTTACTGGCTTTTAATTCCTGAATACTCAAATCCTACGTCGTACAGTGCTCCTAATCCCTGTACGTTTTAAGGATTCGAACTTGTGACTCAGCCTCTTTAACAGCCCCCCAACTGTGCCTCCTAATCCCTGTACTTTTAAGGTCGTACTCTGTAACTCAGCCTCTTAACTCTTTATAAAACCGTAATTTTTTTTCAAATAATTTAAAAAAGAACTGAGTTTTCTTTTAAAAGTATAATAAAAAGATTGCCTGCTGATGGTGAATCGAACCCGAGTTTTCCCGCGTGAAAGTCTGAGTCTCATCCGCTGGACCTATACAAACACAATAGTAATTGTTTTGTTTTAGCAAATATAAGTTATTTTCGACGCACGCAAATTCCCAAAAAAAAATCTTGATATGTGGTTTTTTTTGGTAAAAAAACGGGAGGAGTTGATCAGTTGAGCTGAAGTTTCGACGATAGCTCCCAGGCCCCAGGAATCTTATCCTCTAAATTTCGCCCGATGCAGACAACGTTTAAAGGGGGGGTTGTGAGGGAAATAACATGGGCTAATATAGGCAAACGAGGTTTTTTCGTAATGTAAATTCGGGGGATAATTTTTTCGGTCCTGAAAATATCAAAAGGCCCTACATTCGACTTCTGCTTCGAATGTCCTCATTCAACCGGATCGTTTGCCAACTGTGGCCTGTAGGCGTGGGCTAACAAAAAAAAAAAAGAGATAATTTTTAAGTGTCTTATTTTGGTTTTTTGAAAACAGGGAAGGAGTGATCGGATTGACTGAAATTTCGAGGATAAGCTCCCGTGCCTAGGAAAGCTTAACCTCTAAATTTTCAGCCCAATCGACAACGTGAAAAGTTGCTGTGGTGGGAGGTCCAAACTTCCGGCCCAGTTTACCCCATGAAGATAAAGTCGGAGAGGATAGAAATTTTGCAATTTCTTATTTGTGACTTGGGCTACAAAATGCAATTACGCCGCGTCTCTCTGCACCTCTAGGCCTGAAAATCGCTATAACATTGTGGTGGGTCGCTCTTTTATAGAGGCACAAGTTTGCCTCCTTGATAGATTCACCTATGGTTCATTTCTATGGCATGACGCTATACAACGTAAATTTTACAAGAAAACTAGACAAATATGTTTTAGGTTATTTTATTGTTATTAAAAGCAGTTGTATGTCCCAAAAAGATTATAGATATACAAGGTGCGATACACACAATGTCAATGGTTTTTTTTTTTTTTTTTTTTTTTTTTTTTTTTTTTTTTTTTTTTTTTTTTTTTTTTTTAGAATAGGAAAAAGAGGACAAACCTGACAGGGTCTTGCATTAATATCAACACCATTAAAAAGGCTCTTGACAACTAATTTATATTCTTCAGTCGCAATAAGAGCTAGGCAGACGAGCATTATTTGAGTATAGCCAGCACGGTTCAAGGCGTTTACCCCCTCCCCCCCGGCAATTACCCCTTGAAAAATTTCCCCGCGGAAGGGAAAATACCCTCCCCGGAAAATATCCCCCGAAAAATACCCCCCCCCCCGCGGAAAATACTTCTCTGCGGAAATTACCCCCCGAAAATACCCCCCCCCCCCCCCAAGAAAATACCTCCTGGTAAATACCCCCCCCCCCCCCCCCGGAAAATACCCCTCCCCCCTTGGAAAATGAGGTTTTCCAAATTTGAGAATATTCTTTGAGTTTTTTTTTTTTATTTCCGTCGGGGGAAGGAATTTAGGCACTTGTGTATTATACACCGCTCACTCAAGTCTACGCTGTGTAAAATTTGAGAACACACCGGTTTTTTTTGTTAGTTTCTTCTTTACTTTAGAAATAAATTTGGGCTATAGATTTGCACATTAGGGGGAGGGGGTAAAGTATAATGGGACAGAATATATTGAAAATATATAATTTGGGCTATATATTTGCACATAAAAGGGGGGGGGGGAAGTATTTGGATAGTTTGAAGTCAGAAAACAATTCTTTCCAGGCATATGGTCTCTAAAGAATTACAGAATAATAGCGAGGTAACTGAAATTTTCTTAGCTAAAAAAAAAAATAAATCCCAGTATAAAGTAAATGTAATAATTCATTTAAGTGTTTTTTCCAAGTGTTAAATTTTTTTTTCAGTGACCGTTTTTCCAAATATTAAGTACTATTATTAGGTTAATGTAGTGTTTCATTTAAGTGTCTTATGATGATCGCTGATCAAAGTTTATGTTATTCTATTGTGTTCATGGCCGTATATTTGGATTTAAAATATACTTATATTATTCAACATATCTAATATGCAGAATAATTGCACCAAATACATTTTGTATGCAGACCCGCTATACTTTACCCCCCCCCCCCCACCTAATGTGCAAATCTATATCCAAAATTTATTTCTAAAGTAACGAAGAAACTAACGAAAAAACCGGTGTGTTCTCGAATTTTACACAGCGTAAACTTGAGTGAGTGGCGCATAATACACAAGTACTAAAATTCCTTCCCCAGCGGAAATTTAAAAAAAATAAAAATCAAATAAAATTATCAACTTAGGAAAGCCTTATTTTCCGCAGGGGGGGGGTATTTTCCGGGTGTATTTTCCGCGAGGGGCATTTTCCGGGGAGGGGGGCTGTAATCATCGGGGGGGGGGGGGAGGGTAAACACCGGCCACCAGGTCAGAGAAATAGATCGTAATGGCAACCCTGTTTGGAAGTATCTAGAATTTCGCAATTCTTCTGTAAAAAAAACTAACCAAGACTTACTAAAAAAATTTACTCTTTGTTTCAAGTTAGATTTTATTGAAAAAAGATATGAAATATATTTTATGAGCTTCAGTACTGTTTATAAAATCATTTAAAAATTTGTCAAAATTGTCACACAAAAACAAAAGTTAATATAGTCTTAGGCATTGAGTTATAGAACAATGATTATAAATTAATCTATTGGTTCGGTGAAACGTGAAGAACTCAAACTTAATACATACATTCAAAAATTTTTGAAAGCTGAGTATTGTTGTGGGTGGTTAATTCCGCTATCAGCGCTCAGCTCAAAGCTATACAATACAAGGGGCTTCATCTCATTTTTAGCCTAAGTTTAACTTTCGTAACACGAGCTGTTGTGAAAGAAACAGGGTTGCCACCCTGACCTGGAGGAATTTACTAAATCGGAGAGGAAAAATTTACTAGATCGCATCATTCGCATCTGTTTTTACTAAATGCTCAAAAAAATTTTTTGCGCGTGCGGCTACGCTGCACGCGCACCATCAAGCATCGATTTTTACTATAGGAGGATAATCAATACGATTTTCACAATCTTTTTTCCTTTTTTCTTTCGTTTTCATAGTATGATTGAAAATTCCGGACACTTACAGATTCAAAAATCCTTTTTTGGATATATATATATATATATATATATTATATATATATATATATATATATATATATATATATATATATATATATATATATATATATATATATATATAATATATATATATATATATATATATATATATATATATATATATATATATATTATATATATATATATATATATATATATATATATATATATATATATATATATATATATATATATATATATAATGTTACATTTCTACTTACTTTTAACTTCTCTCAGCAGGCTTCTTTTTCCTCAATAAAAATTTTCAAACTGAGGAGATTCACCTAATCACCTTGGGTGGTTGGCTTTTGTCTCAAGTGCACACCGAAGTTCTTAAGCCGGCATGGAACTTCCAATAGATTCCCAATCATCACAAATCCAAGTGTCATTATAGCTTCATCTTTAGTTGGTAAGATTTGATACACAGAAAGCTGATTTTGTCGACCTTTAGACGCCGGAAGTGAAGTGTCTGTTTATGAAAATAGATGACTGCTTGTCTGTCTCTGAGACAGACAAGCAAAACTGTAAATTGTAAAACAGACAAGCAAAAATTGTAAATTGTCATATGTTTACGATAATTTTTTCCCCTGAATTCATGGAAAATAAAAAAATGTTTTGTTTACTACAAATCATGACTTTTTACTAGTTTTTACTAAATTTCAGGAAATTTACTAGATCCTCTAAATTTACTAGATTTTTTTTCTAGATCTAGTAAAATCCTACTGACGGCGGCAACCCTGGAAAGAAATTTACACCCACGATTGCCAGGTTTTCGGGGCAGAAAGTATAGCCCAAACCGGCGTAATCACGAAACTAAATATAGCAAACGCTATTATAACTTCGTATGCCCTATCATAGCGCTGTTATGGCGAAAACGAAATACAATCGGCCTATCAGATAACCTAGACATAAGTATAGGTAAAAAGAAAAATAGAGCTCTGTCGCTCCCCCTGAAAATTATTAACTTTTTTTATTCCAAAAATTTTGGGGTTCGACCCTTGCCCCTCTCTTCATGGGGGTTAAATTATATATTTACCCCCCTCTCTCAACCGGAGGGGGGGGGGGGGTAAACACCTAGAACCGAAACATAGCTTAAAAATATAATTATATGTCAATGAAGATATAAAATTTAAATACTTGTACAAACAAATGATAGAAAAAGCATTTTTTTAAGTAAGGAACTAAATTACAACTCAAATTAGCAAAATTTTTTCTGTATATAGAGGATTCTTAGAGGTAAAGTTTATATTTTCTTCCAAATTATTTTACTGCATTTCAATGACTTTATAGAGCGGGGGGTTTGTAAAGAGCGGGGGTTAGTTCTAAGCGTTTACCCCCCCCCCTCCCCCGACGATTACCCCCAGAAAATACCCCCCGCAGAAAAAGAACCCCGGAAAAGACCCCCATGGAAAATACCCATCCAATAAATATCCCCCCCGGAAAATACCCCCGCGGAAAATATGCCCCGAAAAATACCCACCGTGGAAAATACCCCCCCCCCCCACCGTAGAAAATACTCTCGCCCCAGTGGAAAATAAGGCTTTCCAAATTTGAGAATTTTATTTGACTTTTTTTTTATTCTGTAGGGGCAAGACATTTTTGTAATTGTGTATTATGTGCCACTCATCAGGGCTGCCACCGTCAGTAGGATTTTACTAGATCTAGTAAAAAAAAAATCTAGTAAATTTAGAGGATCTAGTAAATTTCCCGAAATCTAGTAAAAACTAGTAAAAAGTCATGATTTATAGTAAACAAAACATTTTTTTATTTTCCATGAATTCAGGGAAAAAAATTATCGTAAACATATGACAATTTACAGTTTTTGCTTGTCTGTTTTACAATTTACAATTTTGCTTGTCTTTCTCAGAGACAGACAATCAGTCATCTATTTTCATAAACAGACACTTCAATTCCGGCGCCTAAAGGTCGACAAAATCAGCTTTCTGTGTATCAAATCTTACCAACTAAAAATGTAGCTATAATGACACTTGAATTTGTGATGATTGGGAATCTATTGGAAGTTCCATGCCGGCTTAAGAACTTCGGTGTGCACTTGAGAAGATATGTGATCCCCTTCCTGTACTGGTATCCGGGATCATTGCTTTTCTTGAGGCGAAAATAATTTCAATGATTTAAAGAACATAAAAATTGAAACCTGGAATGCTACGACGTTAAAAAATGACTATCGTATCGACATTTTGACTGACGAATTCAGATGATTCGAACTGGATTTATTAGGAGTTTCAGAAACTCATATCCCAGGGGTAGGAATTATGAAGTTAGGTGATATAGAATTTGTTTACTCAGGCAGGAAGAGTGGGGTACATAGACAGGGAGTAGGGCTCATGATGAATAAGGAAGCTGCTAAGTCTTGTTTAGGCTGGGAAGGTATTAATAATAGAATACTAATTGCTCATTTTATGACTAAAAAGCTCAGGGTATCAGTTATAATAGTATACACCCCTGTAGAACCGACCGACGGAAATACTAGTGACTCAGATGAATTTTACTTACAGTTATAGGAGCAAATAGACAGGGTCCCATGTAGAAATATGATGTTATAACTGGGAGATTTTAACGCCCAGATCGGTAGAAATAGGGATAGATGGTATCCTAGCCTAAATAAATTTGGTGTAGGAAAAGAGAACAGTGATGGATACAGAATTTTGCAATTTTGTAGGTATATCAATCTAGTTATAACCATTACGGTGTTTGGTCATAAAATGGCTCATAAGTTAACATGGTATTCACGTTATGGTAAGACAGCAAACCTTATTGATTATTTTATAGTAAACCGAAGACTGGCAGGATTAATACAAGATACTAGGGTACATAGGAAGGCCGTTATTGATGTTAAAAGTCAAGATTACCATCTAGTAGTGTCAAGGGTTAATTTAAAGCTGAAATATCGGAAGGCTAACTACCTCCTGGGAAGTTATGATGTTGGTAGACACCAGGATGAGAATTTGAGAGAAACTTTCCAGGAACAGTTGAATACTAAACTTGAGAGTTTAAAATTTAATAATGTGGAAGATGGTTGGAATAATTTTAGAAAAATAATTTGTGAAGTTGCTGAACGTGTCTTAGGGAAGAAAGCTAGAACTGTAGCGAAGAATATTAGCGAAAAAGCTTTATGTTTAATAGGAAGGAGAAAGGACTTGTACAACAATTATTTGAGTGATAGATCATATGAAAACAAAAGGAATGTAAAGAAAGTGGAGAAAGCATTAAAATAGGAACTAAAGAGGCGTGAAGTGGAGGCCATGGATAAAATTGCCGAGGATCTGGAAGATGCAACTAGACGGCATAATAGTAAAATATTGCACTGGCATGTTAACAAACTGAGAGGGAGTATTCATTCCGGAATTGGCCCAGTTAAAGATAGGAATGGAGCCGCAATTAGCGATAAGGAAAAAACTAAAGAGAGATGGGCCGAACATTTTGAGAATTTGCTTAACCGAGATAGAGTTGCAGGAAAAGATATAGAGGAAAATGAAAAAGTTTTTGATACTTTGGATGTGAAGGAGGATTTGTTTTGTAAGGAGGAATTAGCGACGGTACTAAAAGGATTAAAAAATAATAAGGCTCCAGGTGCTGACAGGGCGGTAAACGAGTTTCTTAAATATGGTGGCTCTAAGGTTAGAACTAAGTTACTGATGATTATGAATATGATTTTTGAAAAAGGGGAAGTACCTAACGATTTTAGGAAAACCTTAATTAAGCCACTTCATAAGAAAGGTGATAAAAGTGAGTGTGGTAATTATCGAGGCATTAGTCTGGTCTCTGTAGGTAGTAAATTACTTAGTAATATGATACTTTTTAGACTGAGAGATGCCATAGACAAAGTTTTAAGAGAAGAACAGTGCGGTTTTGGAAAAGGTAGAGGATGTGTCGACCAAATGTTCACTCTTAGGCTAATAATTGAGAAGTGCCTGAATTTTCAAACACCTTTGGTCCTCAGTTTTATAGATTATAAGCAAGCGTTCGATTCTATTGATAGAAGAGCCTTAGTAAAGGTTTTGTCCTTGTATAGTATACCAGACAAATACATTAAAGTAATTAGTGCTATGTACCAGAATAACACTGCTGCGGTTAAGGTAGGAAATGAGGTTAGCAGCTGGTTTTGTATTAGATCAGGAGTTAAGCAGGGTTGTGTTCTATCCCCCTTGGTATGGATTATTTTGATGGACTTTGTCTTAAGGAGCACAGGAAAGACAATGGGAGACCACGGAATCAAATGGGGAGAAAAAAGTCTCCTGGACTTAGATTATGCTGTTGATTTAAGCATCCTAGATGAAAGTTTGAGCAAAATGACTGAGATTTTAGAGGTTTTGCGAGTTCAGGGTGCTAGAATAGGTTTGAAAATTAATGTTAAGAAGACTAAGTCACTAAGGCTAGGAATAAGAGAAGATGAAAAGGTGACGTTGGGTAATGAAAAGATTGATCGGGTGAGCAGCTTCACTTACCTTGGTAGTATCATTAGTAAAGATCGTGGAAGCCGTGAAGATGTTAAAAGTAGAATAGCCAATGCTCAGGGTGTTTTTTCACATTTAAAAAAGTTTGGAAGAATATGAAGATAAGTCTGCAAACCAAGATTAGAATATTAGAAGCTACAGTGATGACAGTGGTCAAATATGGCTCTGAAGCATGGACGCTCCGAAAAGCGGATGAAGATTTGCTAGATGTTTTCCTGAGAAATTGCTTAAGGATTGTTCTGGGTACCTGGCTGACTGACCGTATCATAGGCAGCGCAATAGCGCTGCCTAAGTAAAGAACGATGTTGGCACCATGTATTATTTATTTTTTGTTTCAATACCCGGGCACTTCGTATCGAAGGAATTGTCGTAGAAACTTCGAAAAGGGCTCATTCGATTGGGAATTGGAGTGGCTAGTGCCCTTTTTAATAGTCGTAAGTGATTGGAGGGCAACTGCCCCCCCACACCCATTATTCCCCCAAACACATCCAATCAAAATTTTGAGATAGCCATTTTGTTCAGCGTAGTTGATTTCCAGATAGAAAATATTTTTTTGAGGAGGACACTCCCCCCAACCCTCGGGCAAGGGTTTTAAGTTATGCCGTGAGGGCATGTAAGAACGATGTTGGCACAATATATTATTTTTTTCCTTTAGAGCAGGGCACTTCATATCGAAGAAGTCGTCGTAGAAACTTCAAAAAGGGCTCATTCAATTGGAAATTGGAGTGGCTTGTGTCCTTTTTAATAGTCGAGAGTGTTTGGAAGGCAACTAACACCCCTTCCACGCCCGCCATATCCCCAAACGCATTCAATCAAAATTTTGAGATAGCCATTTTGTTCAGCGTAGTTGATTTCCACATAGCAACTATGCTTTTGAGGAGTGCACTCCCCCACAGCCTTCAGGGCAAGGGTTGTAAGTTATGCCCTGGGGGCATATAAGGTTTTTATAGAAGGCGTTGTCGTAGGAACTCCAAAAAAGGCTCATTCGATTGGAAATTCAAAGGGCTAGTGCCCTTTTTGATAGTCAAAAGTGATGGGAGGGCAACTAGCCCCCCCCCCCGTCCACGCCCATCACTTCCCCAAACACATCGAATCAAAATTTCGAGATAGCCATTTTGTTCAGCGTAGTTGATTTCCAGATAGAAAATATATTTTTGAGGAGGCCACTCCCGCACAACCCTCGGGGCAAGGGTTTTAAGTTATGCCCTGAAGGCATATAAGAACGATGTTGGCATAATGTATTATTTATTATTTTTTTCCCTTTAGAGCAGGGCACTTCGTATCGAAGAAGTTGTCGTAGAAACTTCGAAAAGGGCTCATGCAATTGGAAATTGGAGTGGCTTGTGCCCTTTTTAATAGTCGAAAGTGATTGAAAGGCAACTAACACCCCTTCCACGTCCACCAGTTAAGATCTGTAGTTTTGTAGTTTTAAGTTCTGTAAATTAGGTGTTTGAGGATGACAACCCCCTCACAGGGCTCAGGGCAAGGGTTGTAAGTTATGCCCTGGGGGCATATAATGTTTTTTATAGAACGCGTTGTCGTAGAAACTTCAAAAATGGCTCATTCGATAAGAAATTGAAAAGGCTAGTGTCCTTTTTAATAGTCGAAAGTAATTGGAAGGCAACTAACACCCTTTCCACGCCCACAATTTCCCCAAACACATCCAATCAAAATTTTGAGATAGCCATTTTGTTCCACGCAGTTTAAAGTTCAGGAAATTATACCTTTGAGCAGGACACTCCCCCTAAAGTCTTCAGGGCAAGGATTATTAGTTATGCCCTGGGGTCATATAAGGTTTTTATTGAAATCTTTGTCGTAGAAACTTGAAAAAGGGCTCATTCGATTGGAAATTCAAAGGGCTAGTGCCCTTTTTAATAGTCGAAAGTGATTAGAGGGCAACTAGTCCCCCTCTCTCGCCCACTTTTTCCCCAAACACATCCAATCAAAATTTTTAGATAGCCATTTTGTTCAGCGTTGTTGTTTCCCAGATAGAAAATATGTTTTTGAGGAGAACACTCCCCCACAACTCTCGGGGCAAGGGTTTTAAGTTATGCTCTGAGGGCATATAAGAACGATGTTGGCATAATGTATTATTTTTTATTTTTTTCCTTTAGAGCAGGGCACTTTGTATCGAAGAAGTTGTCGTAGAAACTTCGAAAAGGGCTCATTCAATTGAAAATTGGAGTGGCTTGTGCCCTTTTAAATAGTCGAAAGTGATTGGAAGGCAACTAACACCCCTTCCACGCCCACCAGTTAAGTTCTGTAGTTTTATAGTTTTAAGTTCTGAAAATTAGGTTTTTGAGGATGACAACCCCCTCACAGCCCTCAGGGCAAGGGTTGTAAGTTATTCCCTGGGAGAATATAAGGTTTTATAGAAAGCTTTGTCATAGAAACTTCAAAAAGGGCTCATTTGATTAGAAACTGAAATGGCTAGTGCCCTTTTTATATTCGCAAGTAATTGGGAGGCAACTAACGCCACTTCCACGCCCACCATTTCCCCAAACATATCCAATCAAAATTTTGAGATAACCATTTTGTTCCACGCAGTTTAAAGTTCAGGAAATTATACTTTTGAGCAGGGCACTCCCCCCAAAGTCTTTAGGGCAAGGGTAATAAGTTATACCCTGGGGTCATATAAGGCTTTTATTGAAATCTTTGTCGTAGAAACTTGAAAAAGGGCTCATTCAATTGGAAATTCAAAGGGCTAGTGCCCTTTTTAATAGTCGAAAGTGATTTGAGGGCAACTAACCCCCCTCTCTCGCCCACCAATCAAAATTTTTAGATAGCCATTTTGTTCAGCGTTGTTGATTTCCAGATAGAAATTATGTTTTTGAGGAGGACACTCCCCCACAGCCCCCAAGACAAGGGTTGTAAGTTATGACCTGGGGGCATATAAGGTTTTTATAGAACGCGTTGCCGTTGAAACTTCAAAAAGGGTTCATTCGATTGGAAATTGATATGGCTAGTGCCCTTTTTAATAGTCGAAAGTGATTGAAAGGCAACTAACACCCCTTCCACGCCCACCATTTCCCCAAACATATCCAATCAAAATTTTGAGATAGCCATTTTGTTCCACGCAGTTTAAAGTTCAGGGAATTATACCTTTGAGCAGGACACTTCCCCCACAGTCTTCAGGGTAAGAGTTATAAGTTAAAAAGGGCTCATTCGATTGGAAATTCAAAGGGCTAGTGCCCTTTTTAATAGTCGAAAGTGATTTGAGGGCAACGAACCCCCCTCTCACGCCCACCTTTTCCCCAAACACATCCAATCAAAATTTCTAGATAGCCATTTTATTCAACGTAGTTGAAAGTTTTGGAAATTAGGTCTTTAAGGATAACAACCCATCCCCCCACAACCCTCAGAGTCAAGGTCTGTAAGTTATGCCCTGGGAACATATAAGGTTTTTATAAAAAGCGATGTTGTAAAAACATCAAAAAGGGCTCATTCAATTGAAAATTGAAAGGGCTAGTGCCCTTTTAATAGTCGAAAGTGATTCGAGGGCAACTAACCCCTATCTCACGCCCACCATTTCCCCAAACACATCAAATCAAAATTTTGAGATATCCATTTTGTTCAACGTAGTCGAAAGTTCTAGAAATTAGGTATTTCAGGATGATAACCCCCTTAGAGCCCCCAGTGCAAGGGTTGTAAGTTATGCCCTGGGGGCATATAAGGTTTATACAGAAAGTTGTTGTAAAAGTTTCAAAAAGGGCTCATTTGTTTGGAAATTGAAATTGCCCTTTTTAATAGTCGAAAGTGAGTGGAGAGTAATTGACCCCTCTCTCACGCTCACCATTTCCCCAAACACATTCAATCAGAGTCTAGAGATAGCCATTTTGTCCAGCGTAGTTGAAAGATCGGGAAATTATGTATTTAAGGATGACAAACCCCCCAAAGCTCCCCGGGGCAAAGGTTGTAAGTTATGCCCTGGGGGCATATAAGGTTTTTATAGATAGATTTGTCGTAAAAACTTCAAAAGGGGCTCATTCAATTGGGAATTGAGAGGCCTAGTGCCCTTTTTAATAGTCGAAAGTGATTGGAGGGTAACTAACCCTCTCACGCGCACCATTCCCTCCAAACACAGCCAATAAAATTTTCAGATATCCATTGTAGTCAATGTAGTAGAAAGTGCTGGAAATTAGATCTTTGAGGATGACAACCCCCCCCCCCCCAGCCCGCAGGTCAAAGATTGTAAGTTATGCCCTGGGGGCATATAAGGTTTTTATTGAAAGCGTTGTCCTAGAAACATTAAAAGGGCTCATTTGATTGGAAATTGAAAGGGCTAGTGCCTTTTTTAATAGTTGAAAGTGATAGGAGAGCGACTAACGTCCCTCTCACGCCCACCATTTTCCCAAACATATCCGATAAAAATTTTGAGATAGCCATTTTGTTTAACGTAGTTGAAAGTTCTGGAAATTATGTCTTAGAGGATGACAACCACCATCACAGCCCTTAGGGTAAGGGTTGTAATTTATGTCCTGGGGGCATATAAGGTGTTTATAGAAAGCGTTGTCGTAGAAATTCAAGAAGGGCTCATTCGATTGGAAATCGAAAGGCCTAGCGCCCTTTTTAATAGTCGAAAGTGATCGGAAGGCTTGAAATTTTTATAGTAAAGATCGATGTGGGCATAATGTATGATTTTGTTGTTGTTGTTGTTGTTTAGACCAGGGCACTTCGTATCGAAGGAGTAGTCGTAGGAACTTTGAAAATGGCTCATTCGATTGAAAATAGAAAGGGCTGATGCCCTTTTTAATAGTCGAAAGTGATTGGAGCGCAACTAATCCCCCTATAAATTGTTATTGATTCTGCCCTTAGGGTAAGGGTTGTAATTTATGCCCTGGGGGGCATATAAGGTGTATATAGAAAGTGTTGTCGCAGAAACTCAAAAAGGGCTCATTCGATTGGAAATCGAAAGGCCTAGTGCCCTTTTTAATAGTCGAAAGTGATCGGAAGGCTTGACATTTTTATAGTAAAGATCAATGTTGGTATAATGTATTATTTTTTTGTTATTATTGTTGTTTAGACCAGGGCACTTTGTATCGAAGGAGTTGTCGCAGGAACTTTGAAAAGTGTTCATTCGATTGAAAATAGAAAGGGCTTATGCCCTTGGAAGGCTTGACATTTTTATAGAAAAGATCAATGTGGGTATAATGTATTATTTTTTGTTATTGTTGTTGTTTAGACCAGGGCACTTTGTATCGAAGGAGTTGTCGCAGGAACTTTGAAAAGTGTTCATTCGATTGAAAATAGAAAGGGCTGATGTCCTTTTTAATAGTCACAAGTGATTGGAGGGAAACTAATCCCCTTCCCACGCCCACACTCCCCTTTGCCTTTATGTTTAAAAACTAAATGTTGCCATAAGATTAAATCAAAATGCACTGTGTTAATGGTAATTCTCAATAAGACATCTCAGCAGTATCCCAAGGACGACTGAGGGTATTATGATCAAACTTTCGGGGCTACATCTGCTCTTAAAATTTAACCAAATCAAAATAGCGTAAGTGTATCCAAGCTATCAAAGGAAGTAAACAGATTTTTTTGCGAATGGTATAAAGTTTTCTATTTCAGATCAACTAGAGGAGGTATGAAACTAAATCAAACACTACTATTTGTGTCCAGATTTTTAAAAGGGTGTATGTAGTTAAAAATTGCTAAAAAATTTTCTCCAGTATATAAATAGCAGGCCAAACAATGAATTCTTAAAAAAACGAAAAGATCTAAAGTATTATTTTCTTTTTAACTGAAAAGACTATGTCAATATAAAACGAACAGAAATTAATTAAGAAAACTTTTTCCACAAAATAAGTTTTTCAAAGAAAAGTAAAGAAGTCCATTAAACAAAAAATGAGCAAAATTAAAATAAAATAATCTACCAAGCGTGAAACTACCACAAATCAGCATCGATAAATAAATGAAACCAAAAACGAACAGATATTACAATAAATAACCGAGTCAAACGCAAAACGAGCAGAAATTAACGTAAGTTGGGCTCAAAACCCCTATGCCTTGCCAAGGCCAGAACATAATTTGCACTTTACTGAAAAAAAAAATACAAATGAATGTGCATTGTCAGTTTAATATACATATACTGATATCTAGTAATCAAAATGTTAATATTATTTGATTTATTAAAGTTATAAAAGTAAAAACATTTATGTTTTTTACGAGAAGTAGACTGGAATTTTGTTCAAAATTTTAATATACTGCTTTTGATTCTTTATGATCTCCTCTCCTAGGAACAAAAAAAGAATAAACATTCAATTTCTAAGCGTTTGCATTGGTTAAGCATGTAAAGCAACTTCAAAAAGATTTTTCACTTTACTTAAGAATAATAGATCAAAATGACAGTTTAAATTTTAGCGCACTCTTCTTAAGAAAAAGAAGAAAAACTGATCATATTTCTAGTGCTTATGACTGCAACAGAAATTGAACCTATGCTTTAGCCTGTATTAAGACACAGTTGGTGATATAGTGCTAGAAACAAGCCATTATAGTTTGTGTATTTCCAGGGACTTTTTGCTTCCACTGTCCTGTGTAAAACTGGAGTCTGATAGTTTTATATGTTTCATAAGTGGCATGTTCTAAAATTCTATTATAGACTTGCCTCAAACTCCAGATATGGTTGAAGTCACTACCCTTTCTGACTCTGCTCTTATTAAACGTGGTAAGTTATCTGAAGAAATTTTCGGGAGTATAAAAAAGAATGTTGCTGTGTTTTAGTAGATATTTTTCGCCTTTTTCTTCTCTATTTTATTAAATGCATCTTAAAAAAAGGAAACCAAAAAAAGAACACCAAAAACATGCATACACCTGAATCTAACCCTTAAAAGGTTAAGAAACGGTTAGCTCATCGCTTTTTCTGAGACTTCACTTCAAAAATTTCAAAATTTCAATAAAACTTTAGGTAATTATAAAGGAAAGCAGTTTTGGTAAATACTTTTCTCTTTTTTCTCCTCAATTTTATAAAGTGTACCTCATTAATAAAAAAAAAAAAAAAAAAAAAAAAAAAAAAAAAAAAAAAAAAAAAAAAAAAAAAAAAAAAAAAAAAAAATACTTATATCTAAACCTTACGAGGTTTTTACCTTTCTTGATACTTTTCTTATTAAAAACTTTTCATTTTTTAGTAAATTTTGTAAATAATTTTTATCTTTTTTCTCCTCTATTTTACAAAGTGTTCCCGAAAAAACCCATCTAATTGAAAATACACCTGGATCTAGGCTTTAAGAGGTGAAAAAAGAGTTAGCTTTTCACCTTTTCTGACACTTTTCTTGTAAAAATGATAAGCTATCCAATAAAATTTTCGATAAAAATAAAAGGAAACCTGCTTTTCTTTAGTAAATACTTATCTCTTTTTTCTCCTCTATTTTATAAAGCATGCCTCACTAAAAAAAATGAAAATAATAACATATAACTGTATGTATACCTGGGTCTAAATCTCAAGAATTGAGGAGGATAAAAGTGGTTGTTTTTTAATACAGAAAATTTATAAGATATATTCTTTAATTTTGAGTAGGCATCCAATTCTTGGTCAGAAGAATTTCTGATTAAGAAATTAAACAAAAAAAATATTACCACGAAAGTGGAGATTGCTGTGGGGTTATCGTAGTATTTATCTGAAGAACCAGCTCAAATGTCTGTGTCTGATTGCTCCTTACTTACAGTTTGTCTCCATGAACTGTTTGATTATATTATTTTTCAACATTGTTACTGAAAATATACTAAAGTCACGACATTGGAGTATCTGAATGGCACACATAAAAAGCATAGATTCCACAAAATAAGGAACACTCAGGCACGCAGTGACGCTGTTTGCTTTTAAACTACATAACCTATGGAAGAATTTCCGAGACCTCCCCCCCCCCTTTGTTCAATCTAAAATCCTGAGAAATGATCTTATCTATTTGCCCAACCAAAGATAGTAAGGCTAATTCTCAATTCTTTCATTTCTCTGCTTTCAAGAGCTATTGTTTATTCTCGTGACTAGGCTATTGTATTATAAAAACAAAATAAGGAGCATTCAGGCATGTAGTGACATTTTTTTCCTTTAAACAACCTAATATATGGAATTTTTTTTTGGATCATCTGAAACCCTGAAAGTTGGGGTTGTCTGCTTGCCAAGCCAAAGAAAGTTAGGTTAAATCTCAATTATTTCATTGTTTTTAAGAGATATTGTACATTCTTGTGACTAGGCTACTGAATTATAAAAACAAAAGCTATGGGATTTGTTGGTTAACTAAAACTGTATAATGTGTTTTATATCCCTTTTGTATATTCTACATGTTTTATATATTTAATTTCTAGTCTCCTAAACGGGAAGATGCTCCTTTGGCTACTTTTCTGGGCATTTCAGGGCCATATAAACTTGAATTGGACACTGAGAATCCGGACTCGCATGTTTTGACAATGAAGGTAAACCTCAAACATTTGGTTAATGCAGAATCAAATATATTGGATAATATTTTATTTGAAAAATTAGGGTTAGTTGACTAAAACCTACGACGTTGAAACAGTCTGAAGATGGAAAACTTCTCTTATGTTATTCAAAATGTTACTTAAAAGAGATTTGGCAAATTTTTTTTCTAAAAGCCCGAGAACGAACCTGAAATATTGTGTTTGTGTTTCATTCAAAACTAATTCGCAAATCCGTTAATTGTTATCGTGATTTGACGATGAAAGAGTATAGTTTTGAAACAAGCTGAAAATGGGCTTTTTTTTAGGCTTTTATGGTCTGAGCTAATACATAGACCTACATCAAACCGAAGACAACCTAAACAGTCTTAGAGCAAAAAGCCAAATGGAACCAGTTAAACCTGTAACTTTAAGGTATATAACTAGATTACGACTGAAAACATTACCTTTATTAAGGCCACCAAACTTATCCCCCCTTCCAAGCTGGATGCAATCAATCTGGTTTCATCTTCATCATCTGTAAAAACAAAGCTTAAATCAACCACCATTCTTTTTCATATAAAATAAAGGAGTAAATGGCAAAGTGGCCAAAAGCCCCCCATTTTGCAGGTACTGTAAACACACAGAAGAAACCCCTGAACGCACATTATTAAAATGTAAAATATTGGAAAGAAAACAAGCCAATCTATTCAATTCGTAAACTAAACTAGGATTGAAATCAAACCCATTGACTGATATAAATACTTTAGCCCAATCTTCAAAAAGAGATTTTTTCATGTGTGTTTTTAGCCTATTAATGGATCTAAACCTGCAACACCATATATAGTAGGTCAAAATTGGCTAACTATTGAATTGGATAAACCCTATTATATAATTACCATATATTTTAGCCTAATTAGTTTATTTACCATCTTTGCAAATTCATTTATATTTTGAATACTTAGTTTTACAAGTTTTGTTTACAACAACGTTATTTACTATAATAGTAACGTAATTTTTACGACACGATGAGAAACTCCATGGTAAGACAACATTTCATTCAATCCCAATTGAACTGTCCCAAAAAGAAGCTTACGAATTTATTGCGAGAATAGAAGAAAAACCGACCCAACTCAGAAAGAAGAGGGGCAAAGGATCTGATTTTCAGAACGCACGCCTCAATTGTCTACAGTTAATTGATTGAATGACAGGTCTGAACCAACCAGAAGTTTTACTATAGAATATGAATTTATTAAGAATCCAATATTTTTCTAATAAATACCAGTAAAAAATGGAGTTTTTTGGTGTCAATAGAACAGTTATTTTTGCAGCATAAAACTAAAGCTACATAACAAGTCCTATCAAAATCTAATAATAACGAGAGTGTAAATTTATGGTTTAACGACGGAATTCTCGGAGAATTCAGGTTGGTCCAAGTCTCCCTGGATTCCCCTCCACATAGATTTAGAAAGATACCCCTTTTGTCTTATTTCCACTAATTAATGATTTTTTTGTATTTTTTTTTACTGAAACAACTGAAAAAATAACAAATTTACCACAAGTTTGTGAAAATACATTATGCACCCCTCCCCCCAATATCTCTGAATTGATATCACTGGTGTGTTGGTGAAATATGTAGTACAATGTCGATTTTGTTTATTCTTCAACACAAACTATGTTTATGCAGAGGCACCTTTGAAGTTTTGTACCAACCCTTTGTTGGTTTTCCCAACGTAAGTGTTGCAGGAGCAGCTTCTTGGAAATGAATCCAAGGAGGAAATTAAAAAAAATATTATGAATGCTCGGCAGCTAATTGAACTTAGGTACGAAAAAGTGTGTTTCAGTCCTGCTTTCTAGGGCTGTAATGAGAGAAAGGTTGAGGTGGCTAGGACACGTTCCGCGGATGAAGGATGACAGCTGAAGATTGTCCTTTTTGGCCAACCGTTCATGGCGTTCCTGCGGTATAAGAACTTGTTCTTAGTTAAAAATTCCCACTCACTTTTCTTTGAATTCTGTTTCCCCAATTTATCTGACCAAATAAAAGTTAACATAATTTCAAAAGCTTCTAACCATTTAAAGATGAAGCTAATGGTGGTATAACAACTTGTTCTTTCTTACACATCCTTGTCTATAGCGGACATGATAACTAGTTTGTCATGCCATCAAATGCATCAAAAGGCAAGAAAAAGGTTCACCAGCTAACAAAAGATGCTAACCCTTCATTGCCATTATGCCCAAGGCATAACAGCCAATTGTTACTTACAGGTTCTGCTTTGTCTAAAAATTTGAATCATTTTTTTTTGCATATTTCCCTGGAAAAGTTTGTCACCGGAATCCTCCCCTGCCGAAAGTTCTACCTATATTCCAACTTATAGACAGAATATACAGTGTAAAATATCCTATAGTATTTGCTTTTAGATTTTTATTTATTTTGATAAAAGCAATTTCCGTGTTTTGGGGGCATAATCTATCATGCCAGGGTAAGTTTAACCTTAAAGATAATAGTTTGAAAATATACAATTATTTTCAGCTACAGAAATTTTTCCTGTGATAGAAGGGCATATAAATAACGGGGTTGGACTAAGAAATATGAGTAATTACATCTCTTTAATTTAGTGTGGAAGTGGGAATGGATTTCACCGACTAGTTGGTTATTATTTTCTTTTGATTTGGGTTATATTGCTTTTAAAGTTACTTCAGGTTTTTGTTCTTTACCCACTGAGACTGATCTTCTTTCATCGGATTTATGTCGTATAGTAACAAGCAGGGGTCCATCTCTTCCTAGACGGAACACCCCTGTCGGCAACTATACTAAAAACTACCAGCCCACCCTTTGTGATCGAGAACACACCTACAAGGGGTACATGAGAAAGTTTTTCCAGATGAAGTAGCCTATAACTGGGAAACTCAATATCGAGTTTTGATACATTTATTATTGATTAGCTTTTTCAGAATTTTTAACTGGTAGAAACTTGGTCCTGAATGGACAAAATAGTAGTTTGGTACTAAACGATGGCAGAAAACGCCACTTTCCCTCGACAAAACCTACTTTGTCACTTTAAAAGGGCTGTGGATCATTCATCGAGTGATACCAAAACAGTTAGAGACTTTGAATTGTACTGCATCATGTAAACATCAAATACTGCCTGTTGGAAAAAAAGTAGTGAGGGTATTAAGTTTCAGTTTGAAATCATGAAGTGAAACAATTGTAAAGTTTCTTGTGAGAATTTTTTCGCTTCTAGAGTTCTAAGTAACTTTTACGTTAGTCATTTTAAAAACTTTGAAAATTTGGAACTGTTGCAATAATTAAGTGATTAAATAATTAATAAGTAGATAATAATTTTTGTTTGTTTAGTCTATGATGGCCAAAATATTGAATCTTGGGGAATTAGATCTATCCTTTCAAAAACTAGGGCTGAAAACTCTTTATAGGAAAGTTACAGTCCTCTGGCTTGGGAAACAAGGAAAATCACTATTTGCATGGGAAAGATTGATTCCTCCTTTTTTTTCCTTCGCTGCTAGTGGAGTACTGAAAAATCGCAGAGAGCTGTTGTTTACTGCATCTAGAGCCTTTTGACTATTTAGTACTATAAAAATAACTATAAAGGTACTTTATAGTACTATAAAAATAAACATGTACTAAAAAAACTGATATGTTTCTGTTGATGCTTGAATTATGTAGGTTTATCTTAGTTTTGACAAGATTTTGGAAGAAACTAAATTTCAGCTGGGGGGGGGGGCAAACTTGGTTTTGGGGGGGGGGGGCAAACTGAGGTCTGGGAGAGGCAGTTGCCCCCCTGCCTCATAGCAAATTACGCACCAGGAAGAGACATCAAAGTAATTTAAATTTAAAGTATAAGAAAAATTAGAGACTAAACACCTTTCCTGACACTTGTAGCATTTAGGGCTCTATAACCTTTTTTAAGTAACTAAAATTGGCTTACATCAGCGCAGCGCAGGTTTTCGTTTCAAAATTTTCATTTTAAAATTTTTTGTCTTTTTGTCTGTAAAACACCAATTGTATCCTGAAGACTAAACTATTAAACGACGTAAGAGAGAATTTTTTATCAAGGCTAAATATAAACCATTATAGAATTAAATTTGAAACATTACATAATTATCAAATTGAAGTGATAATTGTTTCTTGTGTTTTTTTTGTATGTGCATGCTTTTCATTTTTTTTAAGAGTTGAATTGATAGATAGTTCCACCTAAGGGGTTAAAAACAACCTGTCAAAAATTTAGTAGTCAAGAATAGATGATGGCTCTTACAGTGAAAACTATCTGATGAAAATGTTGAAAAGCCTAAAGCCTCCCACAATTCTTATGATGCTTAGGTTTATTTTTAAATATGGCTTTTGAAAAATTAGAGCGCGATTTTGAGGTGTGATATAAGTAAGGGAGAAATACTGTTTGTAGTTGGTTTTGATTTTTTTATTGTTAAATTAGAAAAACCATGTTTTTATGGACTCTGTTTGCCTAAAATATAAAACACAATATTTCTTGCTTAATTGTTTTTATAAGTAGAATTAATTAACTGTATTCATAGAACAGATCGAAAATACCTCTAATAAGTAACAAATCTAAGAGCTCCTATGGTTGTTTTTGTGCTTTCAGCTGTCAACTTTATCTCGGGCGTACGCGGAATTTTATAAGTTACATTTCACGAAGTCGGTATATTAGGTTTCTATTAGAATCTACTTAAGTTTCTACTTTTTCTTTACATTTGATTTCGTATTTTGACCAAAAGCTAATAAATTTTTGATCTTGTACATAGTAAACTGATATAAATTTTCTATTTTCAATTTCTCGAAATCTCTTCTTCTAAAACTAAGAGATAGTCAAGAGACCTATGTAAATTAGTCAACTTTTTATATACTATGGGCTAGGGTTTGATCTTTACTTGCCTACCCCTAGGGAGGGTAACCATGGATGTTTTGCTTTTTTTTCTCCATATTTTTCTTGAGTATTGCAAAATATTGTTGAGTATTACAGAAAGTAAAGTGAAAATACGAACACAATGTTTGAAAACAATTTGAAATCTAAACACATAACGAAAATAGATCAAGAGGTCACAGCATAATTTTCTGCAGAGAAGGAAAACACGAATATAAAGCTGTTTCCCGTACAAAAAACAGCAATTTTTTGTTGTTGTTCAAGCCAAGAGACTGGTGAACAGGGTTTTTGGCCAAGGCGGTTCCAATGGCGTACTTTTTGTTTCAATTTGACGCCGTTTTGAGAAGGTTTCATGCTATATTTGGTTACTATGAGCCGTGTTCGTCCTTTACTAGGTTGAAGCTACTGCTGCAGCCGCGTTATTTTCCCAATTCAAGCTTCAATGCACAAATTTAGGAGTCAGGTTTCGCCTCACCATAAATGGTGCAACAAGAGTGATAAGGCGTTTCAATCTTAAGAACGTTAAATGTAAAAAAGATAGAGGATAAGGCATTGCAGGCCCTACTCTTGGTTCTGAACTCCGTTGCGCGGCTCTTCAGCCAGGAAGTACAATGGAGGGTTGTGTGCCAGCCATCCTGTACTTTCGGATACCCTGCCTGTTTAACTTCCCCAGATTTCTCCAGATACCTATTTAGAGCTAAGTCAACTCTGGCTGAGCTTGCAGAGTAACATCACTGAACAAGGTTCCGAACCTAATAACCTGCTGCACTAGGACTCAAACCCTTGACCTCACGGACAAAGGATTTCAAGTCTAGCGTGCTAACAGCTCTGCTAGGACTTGAAGAACACAGTCCTGGCTCGAAGAACATATCCCACACTGAACATTGCTGAGCATTCAAAAATAGCTTGACCTGTGAGGCGGTCATGAAATGACCATTTGTCCTTGAATAACTTTAAATATGCTATGACTACTCTACACTTATATTTTTTATCTTGTATTATTTTTTTCTTGGCCATTCCGCATAAAAAGAGTTGTCAAAAAAATTTTGGAAGCAGCTCATTCGATTGGAAATTGAAAGTTCTAGTGTCCTTTTTGAGAGAAAAAAAAGTGTTGGGAGAGGGGTAACCGCACCCCTTCCTACACCTCTTTTAGTTGTCGCTCTTCAAACCCGAAGGAATTCACAACAAAATTTCAAGACAGCTATTTTGTTCATAATATTCCGAAGATCCAATGACTATGCCTTCAGGCATGACATAACCCCAACAGCCCCAGGGGCAAGGGCTGTAAATATATAGAAGTTGCACATTGTTTATACATAGCTTTTGTTACTGGGAAAGGGAACATCTTTGATCCTGGTGTCCAAAGAGGCTAATTTTACCAAAGCCAATCTTTAAGGGAATGTTCAAGGGGACGTTGCTCTAAATCAAAAGACATTACACTCATCCAGGTTGTCAAAAAGGAGCGCTTGCAGTATCTCAAGAACGACTAAGGATACTAACTTGAAACTTTCAGGGTATATTGAATTGAAACCCAAATCTAAAAACACTATGCAAATCCAGCTTGTCAAAAGACTTTATCCATAACTAAATCATGAGGCACTATGTAAATACAGGTAGCCAAAAGGGCACATCTGCTATCTTTCAAGAACAGTTAAGGGTATTAAGTTGAAACTTTCAGGGAATATTAAGCTAAATCCAGAGACATTATGTGCATGCAGGCTGTCAAAAGAAAGTGTCTGCAATATCTCAGGAACAGCTATGGATATTTAGTTGAAACTTTAATGTCTATATAAAAGACATTACCTTCATCCAGGTTGTCAAAAGGGAGGACTTGCAACTACTAAATTGAGAACTACTAAGAACTACTAAAGATACTAACTTGAAACTTTCAGAGTATATTAAAGCCTAAATCTAAAGACACTATGCAAATCCAGCTTGACAAAAGACTGTATCCATAACTAAATCATGAGGCACTATGTAAATACAGGTAGTCAAAAGGGCTTATCTGCAATCTTTCAAGAACAGTTAAGGGTATTAACTTGAAACCTTCAGAGAATATTAAGCTAAATCGAGAGCCATTATGTGCATGCAGGCTGTCAAAAGGAAGTGCCTGCAGTATCTCAAGAACTGCTATGGGTATTAAGTTGAAACCTTAATGTCTATATAAAAGAGATAGTTGGCAATGTTGAACTATATGAGCATCCTGCATGCGTATTAAATAAAAAAACAAGTTTTTTCAACTGAAAGTAAAGAACAACATTAAAAATTGAAACGAACAGAAATTATTACATATATGAGGGGATTCGTCCCCTCCCTAATACCTCGCTCTTTACGCTGAAGTTCGAATTTTGTTCAAATTCTCTATGAATAACCCCAGAATCACAAGGGCCGTTTAATTAGAATAAACGGCTCTTTTGAAAGTACTGAAAGAACTTTGACGTAAAGAGCAAGGTATTAACAAGGGGGGGGGGGGGGAAAGCCCTCATTTATGTAATAATTTCTGTTCGTTTTAAGTTTTAATGTTGCTCCTTACTTTCAGCTGAAAAAACTTGTTTTTTTTATTTAATTAGTTTAAAAAGTTTTTCAAAGAAAGCAAAGTGCTGCATTAAGCCTTCACTTTAAATCTTAATAAGGGCACTAGAACTTCTGGTTACCAATCCAATGAGCCCCCTCCGAAGTATATACGATCGTCCTTTCTATATATACCATATATGCCCCATGGCATAACTTACAACCCTTGCCCTGAGGGCTCTACTCATTTGAGGATGCCCTGACAGACATCCTCAAACACATAATTTCCGGACCTTTCCACTACGTTGAACAAAACGGCTATCTAAAAATTTTGGTTGGATGAGTTATGGGAAATGGTGGACGTGGGAGGGGGGTGTGGCAATAAGGACCTTGTGGCAAACTTGTGGCAATACGTTTTACACTTGTGGCAATAAAGACTGACCGCGCCACTTCTGCCGGGTGCTTTTGCTTAATTAGCTTCACATATCGCCAATTCTGCCGTGAGAATTTTATGGGGTACCTACCGGCTGCGCCAATTGTAACGCTAATAGTTTGCGCCACTCTTGTAGCGCTATGAATTGCACCGTTACTATTTTAAACTTGTGCCTCTAAAGACTACACAACTTGTAATGGGGAGTAAGTCAAATGGGTGACCGCGCCATTTCCTATGGAAGAAAATAAAATACGTAACTATAGTAGGTTAGAAGTTCTCCAACCATCAATCCATTAATACCTCTAGTTTTAATTAGAGATCAGATTCCATGGGAGCGCTGCCTATGGAGTACATTTGAACTAGTTATCTACAATGCGATGAGATACAGGCATATAATAAGAACAAACACAAATAGAAAAGTAATAGTTTTATTGTGACTAACATTTCAGGTGTACAACAACGTATTTATATGAGCAAGGCTTCACTTCAGTCAGAATAATTATTTCATAATTGCTCGCAGAATGATAGGAACATAATATCTGTAATCATAATGCCCATAATAATAATAATGACGCGAAAAACACTTTTCTTCACAATATATCCTAAGTCCTGATTCTGTGCCGTGAGAGCTATTCCACGATTGGCCCAACTCCTGTGGAGGGGCCGCTACCTTGTCATTATGTTTACAAACTAAACTAATTATGCTAACTGCTCATCCAATAATTTATTTTCAATATTTTGATGATTAGACATTCATCTTCCTATGATAACTTGAAACTTCCTGAATAAGCAATTGTCTCGTGATTTTTTATTGCCAGGTATTTTCGCGAAATTCCAAACCGTCTTCCTTGATTTAATAGTCGATCTGTAGGACGAAACGTCTAAAATGCTGCGAGGCATTTATATTGGAAGCATCCTTAGAAGGAAAGAATTTTATTTTTTTATTTTAAATATATCACATATTACTCACGGTACATATTACCCTTCCCATTATTTAATGACGTCCCGTCATCAGGATTTGCTTGCCCTTGGGTTTTCAAATATTCGCGATTTGTTTACTATTGGTCCTACGTAATTTTAATTGACATTGTATTATTTTATACTTTTATATAATTTTAATCAGGAGTGCTAAAAAATTTTCTCTATTACTTTTCTTATTTTATTATATATCTCTTTCTAAAGTTCCTCTACCGGACTAAGATTATCTATGGTTATAACCTAGCTACTATACTAAAATTTCTTTTTTTTTTTTCTACATCTAACACTGATGACTCCTACATTTCCAACTGTATCAAACATTATCATGGGAAATGTTTTATGTGGTTGGGACTATTCTACTATTACTACAAGATTTTTTTGAAAATTCACCTTTTATAAGTTTTTATCCTTTGCTAACTATAGGATAATTATGCTTCCTATCTACGCTAAATAAATGGGGAAATACATCGATTTTACATTTACTCTGTCTAAGTAACTAGCAATACATATATATATATATATATATATATATATATATATATATATATATATATATATATATATATATATATATATATATATATATTATATATATATATAATATATATATATATATATGAAAGACTTAAAGCATATAATAATATGTTCGCTACATTCACTGGTAATCATTAAAACATTTTCACTGGGTTTGTTCGTTATATAATTCTGATAATAAGTTATCGAAGTGGTTAATTTATCAAGACTATTAAAATGTGACATGTGTAACACCTATTTCACCACCTCAAGCGTCTCTTAGCGTACTCACTCCTTCTGTTGTAAATTATGGCCCGTCACTCCTTTCGTCTTGGCAAAAAATTTAAAAACACTTACAATATAGTTTCTTCACAGAACAGTTCGAGCATGGTTATGTTCATCTTGGACGAAACACTTTCTCTAACTGTCAAACAGGAAATGATACTTCCAGGTACAGGTGTGTGGAATTTTGATATCAGACTTCATTCTCACCTGCTGTTTTTGGATAGTTTATAAGGTGCTTTATCGTTAAGGGGTTGAACACTGGGACCGCGTTGATAATAGATGGGTTGATTTGCTTCTCAGCATATCATTCTTGGGATATTTTAAAGTACGTAGAGAATGTATTTCTCGTATAAAATTGTTCGTTCGTGCACTTAGAGATTAAGTTCTTTTATAAAATTGTTCGTGCATGGCTTGCATCTATTAGCTTTTGCGGTGATTCCTTGATTAATCACAGGGGAATCGATGTTTGGATATGGAATTGGTCGACATCAAACTTTAGTGACTCCTTTAATGTATCGTCTTTAACTCGTGGGAGGAGTATATTGTCACTTAGGGGTTAGTCACTGGGGTTAATTTTGGTTTCTGTAATTCAGTTGTTGGTTTCCAGGTCCATTTTTCAGAAATTATCTCGTAACATTTAAGGGATAACAGAGATAGGAACTTTTCGCATTTGATAGAGGTGATAGGATGGGTTCCGAGAAATGGTCAAAGGGGATTCAACGCGTGAATCTGCGACACGTAAATAATTTGGGTTCATCAAATATCATAACTATACAGTTATATGGTGCATGTGTCCATAAGGATTATCAAGGGTGATATTTATGTACTTATCCTTGTACTGGTCGATGGGGTTCTCAGGATTGATGTGTTTATATAGTTCGATAATGCACTGGATACTGAGTTTATTAGATAGTGTTACCTGGTATGCAATATTGTTTGTGATCGAGGAACAACGATCAAAAAGGTAACCGTAATTTTCGTCCTAGCTTTGTTGCCTGTAATTTATGGTGAGTACTCTTCGTTGGTTGAGGGATGATGAAAATAGATGCTACTAAGTTGTATCTGCACTGGACTACGTATTGTAATGAGTGATTTCCGATAGGTCATTCCAATTCCTGTAATAAAAATAACGAGGCAGAATCACACGTTCTTTAAAATGAGTAGTCATAATACATAATAGGTAGTACGATTGGGTACGTTTTGGCGAGTTTTACGCTACAAGACAATATTAAACAAATACATTAATATTATTACACATATATTGATTTTAACAAAACGACATTATTATCATGTTGGTTTCAAATATATAAAATTTCCATTGGAAACCTAAAACATAGGAATTTCTTCTAAGTTGTTATAGAATAACGACGATATAAGAGATTAATTCCTTTAACTTTAAGTAATGTCTCTTATTATGCTCCTTAGTATACGCTATTACACACACTTTATTTCAATTTCCTTCAACACTTATTTAATTCTACATTAGATTTAAAATAACCATTTAAACATAAGTTACGCTACATCATTAAGTTTGAGGTCTCAGTTTACAACATATTTCATGCCTTCATTGTTCACGCACGTCCGTTCTGTTTAAGAACCGCATGCTGCAGCGTCGTAACCGCACGGTTTTACGTAAACGACACTAAAAATGAGGCAACTAGACATAGCAAGGACGAGTGGAGACCTCTATACCCACTCGTTTTCTAGTGTCTTCCTTTTTCTTGGCTTAGACGTTTTCGTGTGGTTCCGGGTTTAACTTCTGCATTTCAGTCGTTTCCCCGTGTTCTTCCTTTGGTTTTTGCCTTCTTAGTCTCAAAATTCTTCCATAATTAAAAGTTAGTAAGGTTCTCATGGCCAGGGAAATCGCGAATATGAAACATACGGTCAGTAGTATGTTCCACCAAAAATTGGTTAAGAATGATCCGTATGTATTATCCAAGTACGTTAATCTCTGGTCTTCATTAGTAAATAGAGGGATCTGGGAGTCTAATGCTTCTCTTGTTTTTGTAAGCGGTAATGTCCCTTTATTCTTTTCTACTTTGGACCATATCGAGTTTTCACTTCCTCACTCTCTTTATTCGGAATAGTGTACGACAGGTTGATTGCCTTAAAATTGGTAATTTTAGGACTTATTATATTTGTGCTAGTGGTAATTAACGGCGTCTGAACTGTTGACTCTTTAGTTACAAGTCGACATCCTTGTTTTATGGTTATCGTACCCACATCATGTAATAGTAATTCGGTCCTGTAACTTGGATCGATTCTTTCAGTATTATTATAACAAGATAAAGTTCCAACAGTTTCTTTTGGAACAGAAAATAACCAAAGATCATATCCAAGGTGTTGTCTATAAGGATGTCATATCTAAGGTAATATTTCTCGTTTAGTGCTTCCTATCAAAGCTTGGCACGAATCAGGTATTTTTTCCTGTTGTGTGTCTTTTAAAAATATATCTAACATACAAGATCCAGATTTGACGTTATAAATAGGTAACGCAAGCTGGCATACTAGGTTTTTGAATGATACGCACTCTTTTAAGTCTTGTGGATTGGCTAGGGAATATTTTCTTCTATCTTGGTCAACAAGTAAATACTCTGCTTCAGGTGTGATAGTCATAAATGAATTTGTCTTCTTTATATTAGCAGGGAAGGTCAAAATTTTGTACAAGTCGTCATACGGATTGTTGGTTTATCAATGGAATCGTTACTACTGCGAATAATTTTCCATTTATTTCCGTGATGTGGTCTTTTAATTTGGTATAGTAAAGAAATAAATTTGATACTTCTGGCTCTATGGGTAAATGTAAACCAAACGTTAGGGTCGTTTTTATTTCGTCTAAAATAATTTTTAGGTTAGAAGGGTCTATTAGGTCGTATGACAAGGTTCCTCCCGTGAGGGCAAATAATGCGAATTCGAACTTACTAACATCTGTCGCTAGATTTAGTAATGACATGGTAATTATATCGAGTGATACGATGGTAAGGCTCGCGTCTGTCACCACGCGATCCACTTCGTTCCTTAAATAATTCATTACTTTTACAGTTTTTGAGATTTTCTTAGATATCATTTCAACTTTATCTCTCTGGTAATTTGTTATACTGGTTTGTATCTTCTGGACGTGTAACGTTACGTTCATGGCATTATTCAACTTTTTTACATTTCCCCTCAGGATGTTTAATGGATTTAAAGGGCCACTTTATAGGAATACATGTTGACTGTCTTGGAGGAGTCTAGGAACTGTGTCTCCCACAAACTGAATAAAACACCGTCTTCGGCGAAACAGAACCCAAATTTTCCACGATATAGAATCCGTCATTTAATTTCGATAATTGGGTTTATTTTGGTTGTTCGATTGATTGGTTCATTTTGTAGAATAGATAGATTGGTTCATTGTGGTTCATTAATGTGTTGAACAAAATTTTTCTATAGTATTTTTATAGTTGTATGATTTTTACTTGTGAGCTAAAAGTTATTAAATTATTATTCCTTTATGACGCCTATCCATTAAAATCTCTTAATCCTGTACTAACTAAGGATAATTCCATCTATCAGGTTTTTTAACCGTTCTACCCGATTTTGTCGGCACTTTCTCCTCGACTTCTTGCGGTTTTTTCTTTTTCTGTTTTTCTAGGAATATAAGATCAAATTTCTTGTATTTTTTTTCAATAATTCTTGACCTTTTAATTTTGTTTCTTTTGCATGCGCGGCCGCTGAAGTCGGTTTTGACTTTCCTGTTTCTTTAACTACCATATGTTCTGATTCACCGTCAGACTCTTCGGAACTGGTTTCCAATGATTCCAAATTAGAACTTTTAGAAGTGGCGCTTTGCGTTTTTGAGGTATCACCTGCCCTTCCTTCGTAAATTTCTACTCCTCTGGAAGTAGAAGGTTTATTCTCTAAGTCCTCGCTTTGAGTTTTCAACTCGGGAGATTTGGAAGACTCTTGAGAGCTCTGAGAGGAATAAAAACATTTTGCGGGGTTCCTCCACTGTTTAAATGCCATGTCCTCGGGGGATGGGGCATTTTTGCACTAGTGTTTCCCTCCATGAAGTCCATTGTTTAGGCTTGACCTTGGACACAGTTATATCATGATATTGTCCTTGCTGGTCATCCTTGGGAGTCTGATTCCAAGGCAACGTACTTTGCCTCGTTTTATGGGGAAATTTATTAAATCCATAGTTTGTCGCAGATTTGTTTTAATTGAATCTTTGGGAGGAGTTTTCTTTACAATAATACCCGGAGTTTCTACAGCTCTGTTCAATTTCTCTTGTAGCGACAGGGGTTATTGGGGTTGCTGGGGAAACCATATCGTATGGAAATCTCTTGGGGGGACAAGGGGTCAAAATTCTATCAGGAAAAATTGGTTTTTCGGAGATATCGTATAATCTAATTCTCCTGCGCTCTCTGATGATGAGCATTCTGGAATTTTTGGCGGTTTTATCCTCGCTTGTACTAGGAATTTTCTTTCGGGAATAACTAGATTTTTCATAGCTAAAAATTCTTCAAAGTTTTCCTCATCACTATCATTCTCGAAATAGTCTTGCTTGAAATTAAAGGGTTTTGGGGGGCTCGTCTTCTGCGCCTGACGAATCGGTAAACGAGGGACGCGATACCCATCTACGGGAATTTGGCTCTTTTTATTCGGCTAACACGTGCCTTATAGGTTCTTCCATTATCGGGGTTCGCTATTTTAAAAGTAAAATCGTTATCATACTTTTTGACTATTCTATACGGTCCAGAGTATTTATTGGAAAGTTTTTTGCCTTCCGTCTTTGCCTCGTTCTTTAGGTAGACGCAATCTCATATCTTAAAATCTATATTCCCTTTGACTTTGGGTAGGTTTCTTAGTTCTTGACTTATTTTACATTTTTCCAACTCTTGTTTTACTATTTTATAAGTTTTCCTTATCCTATTTATGAATTCTTGTTTGTAATCCTCCGAGTTATTATAATATTGCCTGGAATCAACAATATCATGATACGGTATTCTGAAGTCGCGACCAAATAGTAAATAAAAATGGTTTTCTTTGGTAGTTTCTGAATAAGCAGTATTGATTATGTTGGTTAAATAAGGTGAGAATTGATCCCAGTCGTTCCTGTTGTCTTTTGTATAAATGCTTAATACATTCGAAAATATTTTATGCCTATTTTCTATTTTACCATTAGCTTGTGGGTGATATGGGGATGTCACCAATTTCTCTATGTTAAGAAAACTCATTAAGTCTTTTGTTACTTTAGAAACAAAATTGCTTCCGTTATCACTTATAACCTTGTTTGGAATGCCAAACTTTAAAAATAATTTCGCTAACGCCTTACTCGTGGCGTAGGCGCCTTAATTTTTTGATGCTTCAGCAAAAGTAAAACCAGAAAAGTGATCTATAACTGAAAGAATACAAGTATGGCCTCTGTTGGAAACAGGTAAGCCTCCACTGGTTCCAGATAAATCAAATGAGACAATATGGAAGGGGAATCTCGCTACCGGGACTCTTCCCATTGGGGGTTTTGGATAGGCTTGTGGTTTTTTTCTTAGGTTACACGCTTCGCTTGTACTTACAAATTCTTTAAGTTTTGTTAATGCCGACGGCACGTAAAAATATTGTTTTAATTTGTGGAAAGTTTTCGTTATTCCTAAATGTCCACCTATATCTGAATGAAAATATTCAAAGGCAGGTATTATTAAGTTTCGGGGTAATACAGGTATTATTGAAGTTTGGTTTCTATTTGCCTCAGCAGTCACAATTCTGCATAGTATTTCTTCATCAAGATCATAGTAAAAGTTATCTATTTCTTTTCTAAGAGTTTTGAATTTATCTGGTAACACCTCATCATTCACGAAATAATTAATAAGTGCTAAACACATTTTGTTCTTTTTTATTTCTTTTTATATTTTCTAAAGACAAGGGACAATAGTTATCCTTATTTTCTTTTACTGTGTCTTTGACTTTGTTTTTCTTACATTTATGTTTACTCTTAGTATTGATAGCGTTAATTTTGTTTTCCTCGGATTCCGACGACATATTTTCTGGGAATCTACTCAAGAAGTCACAAGCTGCATTTTGTTTACCTTTTAAATATTCAAATTCATAATCTAGATCTTGGATTTTCATAATCCATCTAGCTATAAAAACCTGTGGGGTTTTTAAAAGTGCGCAAGTACTGCAGGCTTTTATGGTCTGAACGTAATATAAATTTTCTACCAATTAAATAGTGTCTAAATTTGTCCAAGTGATGGATTATAGATAATAATTCCAGATTTGTGGCGGAATAATTACTTTCAGCTTTTGATAAAGTTCTGCTCGAATAGCATATGACCTTTTCTGTTTTTTTTGATTAGACGGTCCTTGTAAAGGATCAGGGTTTCCTGTGGGAATTATTTAAGAAAGAATAGCACCAATGTCTTTCGAACTAGCATCGGTTGTGACCACGAATTGTCCGTTTTCAAAATCAGGCAGCGATAATATTGGTTCAGAAGTGAGTACCGTTTTGAGACGGTCTAGGGAACTTTGAGCTTCCTGGGACCAGGTAACATTTTGGAAGTTTCTCTTTAGTTAACTCCGTGAGGGGTTTCGCAATTTGGGCGTAATTGCGCACGAATTTCCTAAAGTAGCCAGTAAGACCTAGATTTCCTCTTAATTCTTTCATAGTTCTAGGGGGTTTGAGGTTTTCAACACATTTTATTTTATCTGGGTCTGGGGATATCTCTCCTTGCGTCACCACTACTCCTAAAAATTTAATTTTAGGTTGAAATAGATTTACTTTTTCAGGTAATTCATTTTAAATTGCCCTCTCTGAATTTCTCGCACACATTAGCTAATGTTGCTAAGTGTTGTTCAGCGTTTTCTCCTACGCATATGAAATCGTCAACAAAATGAATGATATTCTTTAATCCTCTTAATAGATGTAATAAGGGTCTACATAGCGCGCTTGAACTTGTCTTAAGTCCAAAATGTACTCTTAATTATTCATAGGAACCGCATTCAGTTGTAGAAAATGCAGTTTTATGGGCATCTTTTTCGGCTATTTTCACTTGATGGTAGCCTGGGGTAAGATCCAAAGAAGTAAAAATTTTGTTTTTGCTTGAGATAGAGTCAATGATTTCATCTATTCTTGGTAAAGGAAATTTATCACTAACTACTTGTTTGTTAAGGGCTCTATAATCTACTACAAGTCTCAGGCTACCATTCTTTTTTGAGACCAAGACCACTGGTGCAGAATACGGACTTATACTGGGCCGTATAATCTCTTTTTTTCTAATTCATGAATTTTATTTTTTAACCACTCTTTGTGCTTATACGGTACACGATATGGCTGTTTCGCGAAAGGATTACCGGTCGTTAGAATTGAATGTTCATAAAACGGTATCAGTCCGATGTCATCTTCAGATGCGGAAAACACATCTTTGAAATTCCATAATAATTCGCATAATTTTTTCTTAAGTTCTAAGTCCGTAATATGATCCATATTAAATTTGTTTAAAAATTGTGATTTAGTTAGAGGGTATTTGTTAATTGAGGTTTTAATGCCGTTAACTAGGTTTCTTTTGGAATTTTCCCATCTATCTAAATCATTCTCCGAGATAACTTGGATTTGAACTAGACATGTTCCCTTTTTTATTGTAATTGTATCATTTTCGTGGTTATTAGTTACCCAACTAAAACCTTCTCCTTTGTCGTAAGATATAATCTGTTCTTCGCATAACAGATTTTCAGGAATTTCATTTGACGAGATCGCGAGCCATATTTCGGATTTGCTATCCACTGTTTCAATCATCTGTGATATTTGAATTCTTTGCATCGTTTTGGGAGGGACTTTTGTTTTCCGTATTGCGAATCCATAATATTTTTCTTTATTTCATTGTCTATTAAATTTAGACTGGCGCTATCCGCCAATAACATTGGCTGCACCTGATACACATTGGGGTTCCCTAGTTTTTTCCATAATTCCACTATTTCCTTGATTTCATTCGACCTATATCGTCGCATATCTCCTATTTTTATTTTTGCAGATTCAATCCACTTATTATTTAAATTTACTTCATTTCTGCAATGTCCCCCAGAATAAGTAAACAAATTTCTGATTATGCCATGTCCTCTTTGTAGCGAGACATGAGGTTCAAAAGATTGCGACATTATACCGCCAGAAATTTTACTTACTGTTACATTCTCTTCGTAACCTCTGTTACAATTTCCTAAGGTAGGGGAAGGGGTATTTGCCGGGTACACAAGCCTTTCGTTCGCTACGTCTAATAATACTCTATTAGACCTTAAAAAATTTGCGCCGATGATGGCTTCATACGGAAAATTGTTGCATATTATAAAGTTTGTCGGAAAAATTCTATTATCCCTTTTTACGTCTAGGCGAATTGAACCTTTTGCATCCAATTTATGCCCTGTTACGCTAGTTAAGTTGGGACTATTAAAATTCCTCTGTCGCCTAATATGCGGAGGCAACATATTAATTACGCATGAGTTTTATGATATTAAAAGTGGCACATGAGTCAATTAGTGCCTTAAAGTAAACATTTGCCACACTAAAATCATTAAATATAGGTAACTTATTATTACTATCACTAAAGGACGGTACTATTATTGGGTTGGACCTATAAAATATTCTAGGGCCCTTCTGGGTCCAACTTATTCTTCTGAGGGGCCTGACACGTTTCCCTGCGGATTTATTTCATACGTCGGTGTCTGCAATAGAGATTCGGATATGTCCATGGGATCTCTAGCTAATTGATTTACATTTGCTTGCCGATTTTGCCATGTATTATTACGGTAGTTTGGATTTCTTGCGCCAGTGCCGGGTGCTGGCGTCGACTGCAAATGCCGTTGGTTTGAAAAATTTGCATTTCTCGTCGGCAAATTTTCGGGATTTCTATATACCATTCTTGCACCATATTGGTTTTGACGAGTATTTGGGTTTTCGAATCGATAATTATTTTGTCTATTGGGGGGAGGGTTTTACAAATTCTGTTGGTACGCATTGTAAGGTACAGGTGTTTGCAATCTTCCCTGCCTATAACCTTGTTCACCATTGGCGCTAAAATTTGTTCTCCCGAACAAATGGTTGCCATAATTTTGTGTATTACCGACGGCATTCCTTGGTGCCGTTATGTCTCTACACCTAAAGCGGAACTCTCTCGCGATATGCCCAGGTCGATTACAGTTATAGCATCTTACAATTGTGAAACTATTTCCATAATTGATTGGTTTAATGGGCTGAAAACGTACTGTTTTCTGCCTCAAAGGTTCTTGCGTTCTATTTCTTTGTGGCACTGGGGAATTATCCCTTGAAAAGAAATTTGGAGAAGCCTGACCTTCAAGTGAGGCTAGTCTTGCGGTCGATTCGCCTAGGCTATTTATTTTTGTTTTACTGTGATTTGCCGCAATCGTATCAATTTCGATCATTCGTCCCACCTCCTGAACTGCAAGATCCAATGTCTGAATATTTTTGGATATTACCATTCTATATAATTTTGGGGGAAGCCCTAGCAAAAAGGCTTGTAGTATGATTTTTTCATACAATTCTCCTGAACCTTTTCCGAATTTTGCTTCTATTGAAATCCGTATATTGTGAAGATATTCTCTTACATTCTGTGTATGGTCAAAGCTTACCGTTCCGTGTTTTGATTTATTTGTTGAACTAGTTTCGATAAATCTATCTTTGAATGCTGTTAACAATTTGTCTATTGTATTTATTGGCAAATTGACATCATCTCCTACAGCATTTTCAATTTGCTATAGGAAGGTTAAGGCTTGCCCTCTTAATCTTAGGAGGAGCATACCGACTAACGTTTCTAGCTGTTTTTGTTAATTCTACAAATTGGGCCAATTGGATATTAAATTCGTCGATATTTTTTTGTCCATCATATTGTGGAAGAGATTTTGCTATTTCTACTTTTTTCGCGATCAACTTTTGCGCAATTAATAGCTCGCTTAATTCTTCTGACATTTTTGCGTTTGAATAAGTCACAATAAATTTATTTTTTTCACTTAACCTATTTGGGGGAGACTGCTATCTCCTATGAGATATTCTAAAAGGGTTTCCTATTATAGCTTAGCGGTTATAGGCCTATACACTTTTTCTTATATGTCTGTATCTATCCGATGATTTAACTTTAAATTAAGAAGTTTGTAGCATAACTAGTTCGCATGTTTTCCTCCAAGTTTTCGGACCGCACCACTTGTGGCAATAAGGACCTTGTGGAAAACTTGTGGCAATGTTTTACACTTGTGGCAATAAAGACTGACCGCGCCAGTTCTGCCGGGTGCTTTTGCTTAATTAGCTTCAGATATCGCCAATTCTGCCGTGGGAATTTTATGGGGTACATACCGGCTGCACAACTTGTAACGCTAATAGTTTGCGCCACTCTTGTAACGCTATGAATTCCGCCGTTACTATTTTAAACTTGTGCCGCTAAAGATTACACTAATTGCAATGGGGAGTAAGATAAATGGGTGACAGCGCCACTTCCTACGGAAGAAAATAAAATACGTAACTATAGTAGGTTAGAAGTTCTCCAACCATCATCCATCAATACCTCTAGTTTCAATTAGAGATCAGATTCCATGGGAGCGCTGCCTATGGAGTACATATGAACTAGTTATCTACTGTACGATGAGATACAGGCATATAATAAGAACAAACACAAATAGAAAAGTAATGGTTTTATTGTGACTTACATTTCAGGTGTACAACAACGTATGTATATGAGCAAGGCTTCACATCAGTCAGAATAATAATTTCATAATTGCTCGCAGAATGATAGGAACATAAGGTTTGTAATAATAATGCCCATAATAATAATAATGACGCGAAAAACACTTTTCTTCGCAATATATCCTAAGTCCTGATTCTGTGCCGTGAGAGCTATTTCACGATTGGCCCAACTACTGTGGAGGGGCTGCTACCTTGTCATTATGTTTACAAACTAAACTCATTATGCTAACTGCCTATCCAATAATTTATTTTCAATATTTTGATGATTAGACATTCATCTTCCTATGATAACTTGAAACTTCCTGAATAAGATATTGTCTCGTGATTTTTATTGCCAAGTATTTTCGCGAAATTCCAAACCGTCTTCCTTGATTTAATAGTCGGTCTGTAAGACGAAACGTCTAAAATGCTGCGAGGCATTTATATTGGAAGCATCCTTAGAAGGAAAGAATTTTATTTTTTTTATATTTTAAATATATCACATATTACTCACGGTACAGGGGCTAGTTGCCCTCCAATCACTTTCGACTATTTAAAAGGGCACTAGCCCTTTCAATGTCCAATCGAAAAAGCTCTTTTTGAAGTTTCTAAAACAACATATAGCCATCTCAAAATTTCTATCAGATGCATTTCGGGAAAATACGAGGTGTGGGGGCGGGGAGGAGTATCCACCCTCTGATTACTCTGAATCTTAAAAAGGGCAGTAGAACATCTGATTTTCAATCAAATGAGCACATTCCAGAGTTTTCACGATCACCTTTTCTATATATACCTTATATGCCCCAGGGCATAACTTATAACCCTTGCCCTAAGGGCTGTTGTGTTCCTCAGACATTATTTCTGAACCTTTCAATTACGTTGAACAAAATGGCTATCTAAAAACTTCGATTATATGTGTATGGGGAAATAGTGGGAGTAGGAGGGGGGGGTAGTTGCCCTCCGATCACTTTCGACTATTAAAAAGGAAACTAGCCCTTTCAATTTCCAATCGAAAAAATCTTTTTCGAAGTTTCTACGACAACAAATAGCCATCTCAAAAATTCTATCAGATGTATTTCGGGAAACCTTTCCCTGAGGGCTCTGGGGGGCGGGGTTTCATCCTCAAAGGCATAATTTTTGGACCTTTCATTTACGTTGAACGAAATGGCTATCTCAAAATTTTGATTGGGTGTGTTTGGGGAAATGTTAGTGGAAGGGGTGTTAGTTGCCCTCCAATCACTGTCGACTATTAAAAAGGCCGCAAGCCCTTCTAATTTCCAATCAAATGAGCCCTTTTCGAAGTTTCTACGACAACTCCTTCGATAAGAAGTGCCCTGGTCTAAAAAAATACAAAAAAAAGAAATAAATAATACATTGTGCCCACACCGCTCTTTACTTAGGCAGCGCTAATGTTTTGCCTATGATTTCTGATCGTTTTTTAAATAATGCTGGGATATCCGGCACCCCCTTCATTGAAAATTCTCTTCCTCCATATAAAATTCCTCCCATGTAACCTACTCCCCACCGGACCCCCCCCCCCCCTAAGAACCCCTGTATACTTCCCAATAACCAATTCTATATGTAAACAATGGGCAAAGTTCATAACTTGCAGCACTTCCCCCGGGGACCTTGGGGAATTAAGTCATCCTCTAAGACATAGTTATTAGATTTTTCGACAATGCTGAACAAAATGACTATCTCAAAATTTTGATCCGGTGACTTTGGGAAAAATGAGCGTGGGAGGCGACCCAGTTGCCCGCCAATTTTTTTGGTAACTTAAAAAAGGCACTAGAGCTTTTAATTTCCGTTCGAATGAGCCCTCTCATAATATTCTAGGATCACTGGGTTGATATGATCATCCCTGAAAAAAAAAAAAAAAAAAAAAAAAAAAAAAAAAAAAAAAAAAAAAAAAAAAAAAAAACAACACGCATCCGTGATCTTTCTTCTGGTGAATAATACCAAATTCCACATTTTGCATATAAGACCTTGACGCCTCTACAGTTAGGTTCTGTGATACGCTGAACGTGATGGTGTGATTTTGATGAAGATTTTATGACTTTTACTGGGTGTTTCCCCCTTTTCGAAAATAAGGCAAATTTTCTCAGGCTCGTAACTGTTAATGGGTAAAACTAAACCTAATAAAACTTATATATTTGAAATCAGCATAAACATTCAATTCTTTTGATGCATGTATTGGTATAAAAATTCCGTTTTTTAGAGTGTCGGTTACTATTGAGCCGGGTCGGTCCTTACTTACAGTTCGTTACCACGAACTGTTTGATTCTGTTAAAAGAACGCACGTGCAATATTCCAGGAGTGGTTAAGAACATTAAGCTGATCCCAATCAAGGTCAGTATGTCTCACTTCCTAGGCACTATATACAACTTCACAAGCGAAGGGGCGTCACGAGGGGAGGGCCAGGTCCTCCCCCCAACTTTGTTGGAATTCGGTAAAATTTCCGCCGGAGGCGAAAATTTCGGCAAAAATTTTTCGAAATTCCTGAGTTCCGCCCCCCCCCCCCCCACAATGAAAGGAGGGTCGGGACATCCCTGCACAAGCGTAACTAGAAATTACTGAAAGAACTGTTTTTCAAACAATCAAAGAAGAAAACTTTTTTCTCAATTCCTGCTCGTAAGTGTTGCAAATAGTTTATTCGAAGAAAACAAATACCGGTTAAACTATCAACAAATTTTATTTCTTTTTTCCTGGCTGAGATACAAAAAACCAGGCGTTCCTTGCTTCAGCAGCAGCTTGTCGAACAATCCGTTTCTTATCATCAAGAGTCGAAATCAACCCACGGATAACCTGAAATAACAACCAAAAATAGATAAGTTAGAAAACAAATTTTCTTCTAGGATTTGAGAAATCAAATTTAATTATTTCAGCCGAAATTTCCTGTTACTCAATGAAAAATCTCTTCACGTGGGCGAGTATTTGGTTCTCTCGTGTTTTGGATCAGGACTAAAAAAAAGAATTGTTTGGTGGCCGGTAAAATTGTGCATTTTATAAATAATTGTAATTGTTTCTCCGCACAATAATTGAATTAAACCAACAAAAAACACATGAGGATAGAAGCAAAGAAGAGAAAACTACACGCAGCTCCTTGTAAACTACTCTCATCCTGCATGAGGGCCAAGAAGAAACTAACTAGAAGTATAAAACAGATGGCCTGAGAACAATCATATGATGTTGGACAATGGTCTGAGTCAGTCGGCTTTCGGACGCTCGCAGGTGAGCACACATTTTGTTTTTTTTTTCATGCCAGAAGCCCAAAGACAAGCGAACATATTCTCACAAAAGAGTATGCCCTGTTTTTTTTTCGTCAGTTTAATAGGCTTAAACCATCAAACTAGATTTAGTTAGCAAATCAGAGGCGGATTTAGGAGAGAGACATAAGTGGTACTTAATAAGGGGGCAGAAATTATAATAATTAATAAGGTACTTAATACTTAATAAGAGGGCAGAAGGGGGTAGAAATTATAAGGGGGCAAGATTTCAAACAAACAATCTAATGGTTATAATCATTTTGAAATTTTTGAATTTTTTTAAATAAAGTAGAGGGAGCAGTTAATAAATGAAAATAATAAAAAAAAATATTAATCAATTAATGAATTTAAAATTATTTTGTTAATAAATGAAAACTTTGCTAAAATTTGGTCTGAAAATTTTGTGGAAGACAGGACAGGGGGCGTTGTTCAAGATTTTGCCCCGGGCGCAAGAGAGGCCAGAACCACCAATGTAGCCACTTGATCAGAATACCAGCTTGGTAATGAAGTGCTTCACACAAGGCTAATGAAGATTGTATACCTAAATCAATAGCCCCAAACGGGCCTAAGAAAATAACCAGAAAATAATTTCACCCCACCACCTTTTATTGCATAATATGCCCGTTCCAAAATTCCTTAGTGAATAAAGACGAAGAAGCAAATATTTCACTGTAAGGGAGGATTCAGAATTATTTTGACACCGTAGATTGTAAAGAATAAAGTTTTTTAATATGAATAAGAATAAGAAAGAAACAATATTCTTGACACTGTTTGGTCTATTGGGTAGACTCTGCTATAGTCTACATATAAAGTCTACTCATTGTGTCTTTTGCATTTTCTTTGCAGATATTATAACGAGACTTTATTGGTCATGCTGCTGCAAATTTAAGACTGGAAGGAGATATATAGGATACTAAAGCTTGCAGGAGCAGGATGCAGGATATGCACTACTTTTGATTCAAAAATAAAAATCAGTAGCATCCAGAGTTAATATTTTATAATATAATATAATACACATAGTTAATAGAATACACAGTCCACTTAAAGCTGTCATTTGAGGCAGCTGTAAGTTAACTGCTCACAGTCAGTTATGACACTAACCTGGAGGATATGAATTTGAAAGAAACGTTCCTAGAACAAAGAACACGAAACATGTAAATTTTATAATCTTACAATATAGAAGCCAGATTAAATGATTTTAGGAGGAAACTTAACGAAATAACAAAATATAATCTGGAGAGAAACGTTAGGCGACTAACTCGGGGAGGCACCGGGGAGTTCTTTTCAGAGACAGGGACGAATAGTAGAAAAAAGTCGGGTGAGGAGAAATAATAAAAAAAGGTTTTGCTTGACAATTTAAATAGAGAGTTCCCGGAAAAAAAAATTAAGTATTTTGCAGGTGAACTGCGCCCCGAGCCCCACAGTATACGTCCATGGAGCAACCGAGAATGTTAGCCAAAAAGCTGAAGTCTCAATGGAAGACAGAAAGGGATGTCAAAAAAAAAAAACTTTTGAAAAGTTGCATAAGAGCTTTTTAAAAGAAAAAAGGGAACGTGAGAAAGCATTAAAGAGTGATTTAGAGAGATTTGGATTGGAGCATGGAGACAAATAAAAGATCTAAAGCCGAGCTGACATACCATGACAAAATAAAGAAATAAATCTAGAGATTTCACTTATTGATTTCACTCTAAAATCAAGCTTTAATTGATTTTAGAGTGAAACCTGCTGCTGTGAAAATCATTCAGAGTTATTTAATAAATAGGTTCCAAATTTTAAAATATAAGAAGTCTTTCTCTGAACCTGAGCCTGTTTTTGTGGTGTACCTCAAGGTACCATTCTGGGTCCTATTCTTTTTCTAGTTATGATCAACGATATTGCTAATGATTTCGAAAACTGCTGGAAATATGTTGACAACCTAACCCTTGGAGAAATTTGTGAAGTACATGAATGTAGCAAAGCTCCAATTTTAATTGATTATGTGGAGACTAAAACTTCCAGTTCAAATATGACAGTAAATGACAGTAAATCTTCTATTTTAACTATTTCATTTTCAAATTCTTCTGAACCAAATTTTCTACCAACAATCTCTGATTCTCTTAAAATCAGGAAGATTAAACTCTTGGGAGTTATTATTACCAGTGATTTAAAATGGGAAGCAAACACATCTAGTCTAGTAAAAAGGGGTAATGCTGGGCTGCAGATGTTCAAGCTTATATCGAAACATGGCGCCCCTCCAGATCACCTCCTCCGAAAATTTACATCTTTTATTCGCCCAATTCTGGAATATGTAGCTCCTGTATGGCATGTTGGACTGACGGCTGAGCAAAGCACCAAGCTCAAAAGAGTTCGGAAAAGAGCTCTAATGATAGTATCGAAGCAGGGAGAAATGTCGTATGAAGAGCTGCTGACAAAGTTTAAAATGCAAACTCTGAAAAAAAGAAGAGAGAAACTCTGCATGGATTTCGGAAGAAAATCTCTGACCCACCCAATCCACAAAACCCTTTTTCCCCCTCAATCCACAACAAAACTACTCCCCGCAGGGTTGCAGTGCCTGTTGAGAAACTTCAGCCGGTACGCTGTGCCCATCAGCTGTTAGCAAAAAGTTTTATACCTAATTTTGTACAAATATATAACAAAAACCAGGAGGATTGATTAGTGTTTTTTATGTATTTGCTTTTTAATGTGACTATACCAAAGAAATTTGACGGTGCCATGAACATTTTAGTGAAAATAAAAGTGTATCTATCTATCTATCAGAAGATAAACGGGTCTATGGCCAGTATGACGAAAAAGAAGATGGACGATCAAACGAATATTTCGTCTGTCTAAAGCAAAACGTCTTCTGCATTAATTGGAAAATGAAAAAAAACAACTAAAGTCTTAAACGAAAAGAGCATTTATAGAAATAAAAATAAAACAAACAAACCAAAATATATATATATATATATATATATATAATTACTACTCACATATAGAATTAGCGATATAGCTCCCTGAACTCACAAAAGTTGCTTTTGTGGGTCAATTCAGGTAGATCGGTAATTGCCATATATATATACGAAAGAGTCTTGAACGAAAAGAGGATTCTATAGAAACAAAAATAAAACATATATATATATATATATATATATATATATATATATATATATATATCTATATATATATATATATATATATATTATATATATATATATTATATATATATATATATATATATATATATATATGTTTATATATATATATATATATATGTTTATATATATTATATATATATATATATATATATATATATATATATATATATATATTATATATATATATATATATATATATATAGATATATATATATATATATATATATATATATATATATATATATATATATATATATATTATATAAACATATATATTCTTTGTTGGTTTTTATTTTATACATATTCTCTTTGTTTTAATTTTTTTTTCAAGCAAAAGACGTCTTGTTTTATATAGATGAAATGTCCACTTGATGAAAACAAGCCTGCAGTGTGCCGAGTCCCAGGGATCAAACGAAGCTCAATTTCCCAAGATCGCTTACCAGGAGAATACAAATCTTATAAATATTACGATTCCGTGAAGGATAAACAGGAAGGAGGAATTAAATTCACGCCAAATGCCACCCCAAGAATCAAACACAAATAAGACGATAATTATGCTAATACGTAATTTGGATATTTCTGATACTTTTAACCTTAGAAAATCGATCGTCACTATTACACAGGGGGAATTTTCTGCCGGTAGGGGGGTGTTTACCCCTGAGGAATTTTCAGCGGGGGGATTTTCCATCGAGGAGAATCTGCCACAGGAGATAATTTTCCGAAGGGGAGGGTATCTATCTTGAACGTCCTTCCTTTTAAGATCACAACAACGTATGACGGGTTTTCAAGGAGGCACACTTGTGCCTCTATAAAGAGGCGACCCACCACAATGTTAAGCGATTTCAGGTCCTAGAGGTCGCAGAGAGACGGCGGTAATCGCATTTTGTAGCCCAAGCTCAAACTAAGAAACTTGCAAAATTTCATCCTCCTCCGACTTTATCTTCATGGGGTAAACTGGGCCGGAAGTTTGGACCCTCCCACCACAGCCCCCCTTTAACGTTGTCCGATTGGGCTGAAATTTAGAGGTTAAGCTTTCCTAGGGCCCGGGAGCTTATCCTCGAAATTTCAGCTCAATCCGATCACTCCTTCCCTGTTTTCAAAAAACCAAATATAGCCACTTAAAATTCATCTCTTTTTTTTTTGTTAGCCACGCCTACAGGCCACAGTTGGCAACGGATCCGGTTGAATGAGGACTCATTCGAAGCAGAATTCGACCTGTTAGGGCCTTTTGATATTTTCAGACCGAAAAAATTATCCCCCGAATTTACATTTACGAAAAACCTCGTTTTCCTATATTAGCCCATGTTAATTTTTCCCTCCACAACCCCCCCTTTAACGTTGTCTGATCGGGCTGAAATTTAGAGGATAAGCTTTCCTGGGGCCTGGGAGCTTATCGTCGAAACTTCAGCTCAATCTGATCACTCCTTCCCTGTTTTCCAAAAACCACATATCAAGATTTTTGGGAATTTGCTTGCGTCGAAAATACCTTCTATTTGCTAAACAACAATTACTATTGTGTTTGTATAGTCCAGCGGCTGAGACTTCAGACTTTCACGCGGAAAACTCGGGTTCGATTCACCATCAGAGCAACTTTTTTATATACTTTGAAAAGAAACTCAGTTTCTTTTTTAAATTATTTGAAAAAAATTACGTTTTCTAAAGAGTTAAAGAGGCTGAGTTACAAGGTCGACCCTTAAAACGTACAGGGATTAGGAGGCACAGTTGGGGGGCTGTTAAAGAGGCTGATTCACAAGTTCGAACCTTAAAACGTACAGGGATTAGGAGGCACCCTGTACGACGTGATTTGAGTATTCAGGAATTAAAAGCCTTAACACAAGAATGTTCAAGAGCGGGGGGTTTGGGGGGCGGCAGCCCCCCAACTTTAACTCCTGACACGATCAGCTAACAGTTAGTCAAGCAATAATAAGTAATAAACTGTACAAAAACGTGCAGAAATTATTTGAAAAAAACTACGTTTTCTAAAGAGTTAAAGAGGCTGAGTTACAAGGTCGAATCTTAAAACGTACAGGGATTAGGAGGCACAGTTGGGGGGCTACCGCCCCCCAAACCCCCCGCTTTCGCAGCCTTTAAATATAAAAAAAAATTCTTTAAACTGAAAGTAAGGAGCGGCATTAAAACTTAAAACGAACAGAAATTATTCCGTATATGAAAGAGGCTGTGCCCTCCTCAACGCCTCGCTCTTTACGCTAAAGTTTTTATTGTTTAAAAAAAGAGTTGTGAGAAAGTCAAACTTTAGCGTAAAGAGCGAGGCGTTGAGGAGGGCACAGCCTCTTTCATATACGGAATAATTTCTGTTCGTTTTAAGTTTTAATGTCGCTCCTTACTTTCAGTTTAAAGAAATTTTTTTTTATATTTAAAGGCTGCGAAAGCGGGGGGTTTGGGGGGCGGTAGCCCCCCAACTGTGCCTCCTAATCCCTGTACGTTTTAAGGTTCGACCTTGTAACTCAGCCTCTTTAACTCTTTAGAAAACGTAGTTTTTTTTCAAATAATTAATATATAAAATACATATTTAAAGCTAGAGGCTTGCCATTCATATGGCCAATAAAAGAAAGAAGACACAGAAAATGAAAAACAAGAACAAAAATGAAAAGAAAAAGAAGATAAAGTAAAAGTTAAATAAAATAAAGTTTCATACCTCTTCCCTAACGGTTATAATTTCGGACTCGGGAAGCGATGTCAATGACAAAATACATTGTAAAGCAACCCTTCTATCAATCTGAAAAAGGAAAATGAGTATAGAAATAAATTTCTCATTGGCTTATATGCGAATCAACCATGGGAAAAGGAAACGTCAATATTTTCTTTGTTTTGTTTTTTCTTTTTGGTGAATATATACTATCTCTGCTTCATTAAACCATACTATAATTAATAATAATAATAATAATTTTATTTTTGACCCACTAACAATTATAAAAAAGTGGAGTAACAAAAGAAAATAAAAAGTAAAGACATACAAAAACAAAACACATGCAAAACAATATCAATATAAAAACTACAAATACAAATCAAAACAATCGCACAAGAGGATGAAAAGGACCCAACCGCTTGCAGGCCTCATCTTTTAACTTGGAGTCCAACTTGTTATATGACGTCAATATATCAGTTGCATTAAATATTCGAATAATCTTACGGTTTCTATACCAACGAGGCAAATACAAAAGATATTTACAATAACGGAAATACAAAACTCTAATATCCTGCATATCATTATTATTAAAAAATGGGCGCAAACCTGATAGAAAAAGAATGGAATGGTCCACAATACGTAGAATATAGTTTAGCCAATGCCTTACGAGAATGTCGGCCACGATTTGGAACAATTTTAGCATAACCTGCTTTAAGCTTATTCTTAATATCTGCAAGTGCACTAGCACGGATAGCTGAAATAGAAGAGCAGATACTAATCCCGAGCCAACGCAACGCAGGAGCCAGCTTAACTGAAAAAGAACTACAACACAAATCACTACTTGGGTTTTTAGCATTGAAAACTAAATATTCACATTTTTCAGCATTTAGCACGAGGCCAATTTTTTCCAAAAGCTTAGAAACAAACTGGGTAGACTTAGCTAGGGTGAATTTTGAACGGCTAATAAGTAATAAATCATCTGCATAAGCAATATAAGATAAATTAGTTAGACCCGTAAAACACGACGGAAAAATACGAGAAAGCACAGGGTATAAACAAGCATTAAAAAGGTATGGTGACAGAACCCCTCCTGCCTAAGTCCAGACCGAATTGGAATATTACCAAAAAAGATCTCTCCTGACCGAAGTCGAACATATGAATTTGCATACCAAAAACGAAGGACACATATAACAGATGAATTCACTCCTAGCTGGGTAAGAGAATACCATAGTTGGCTGTGACAAACCGAATCAAAAGCTTTTGAAATATCTAACGCACATAAATGAACTTCAGATCCATCTTTTTGTGCTTGAATTAAAAAAGAAGTAAGAATTCGATGCGCATGTTGGCATCCAATATTTGGTTTAAACCCAAATTGATTGGACACATAATCAACATTTGGAAGAATTTCAGAAAGCAGGACATATTCAAAAACTTTGCTCAGCGAACAAGCTACCGTAATAGGTCTATATGATGCGCAATTAGTCGGATCTTTCCCACGTTTAAGAATCGAAGTGACACTCCCGCACAAAAAAGAATCAGGACCAAAGACGTACATAGACAAATTTGAAATAATAACTGCAAATGATAAATCAATTCTTTCGAATCAATATGAAGGTTAAAAACACTAATACCATCAATATCACATGATTTAGATTTTAAATTCTTAACACAACGAATCACACGGTCAGCAGAAACGGGAGGTACATGGCCTTGGTAAATTTTCGCAGGTAATACATAAGAACAGAGGTTAACAAATTTAGAGTGAACCGCATAATTCATAACATTAAAAATCTTATTATAATGATTAATCCAAGAGGCATTAGGGATCCGATCGGCATTAGGAGGTGAATCAAGTTTCGCAACATTAATCACTTGTTTCCACTGACTAGAGGTCTTCGGAAATTCTACACCATTGTACCTTACTTTACGAAGATAACGTTTAAACTCCAACTTCGTTTTCTGTTTAATGTCAAAAAGGTGACCCCTTAAAGGGCGGCCGCACGCTACCCAAATTCTAAGCCACAATTTTGCACGATTTTTCACAATTTTTAAATCAGGGTCAGATTTCCATATTGAGCCTCTAGTCTTAAGCTTAAAACGACAAAGCGGGACAGCCACTTCTTCAGCTTTTTTCAGACAGGAAACAATCTGGCTGTAATATATATTCAGCTGAACTCGAGCTTGTGGGGATATAACACTGGTACAGAGTAAATTAAATGGAACTTTAATTGTAGACAGAAGAAGAGCAAGGGTAGATAGATATAGAGGCCAGTCCGCTTTATTCCAGTCTCTTTTGGTTATCCGCTTTTTGTAATTAGTACATAAGTTCTGTTCAGCCCGAGTCGTATTGATGGTGACAGTGGCTGAAAGGGGCAGATGGTCATAATCACGTTCATCCTGGTCAATGTGAATATCACTAATAGAAATACCAGAAGAAACAACACAGTGATCAATATCAGACAATGAACCGCTATTATGTATGTATGAATGGGATGCATCTTTATCCAAAACCCGATAGCCATTAGGTAGCGAATCCAAAAATAAATCAGTTCGTGTTGAGGTAGAGTTTATATCACAGTTCATATCGCCTAAAAGGATCCAATCCAATCCATTACTCTCAACACTAATAAGAAGGGTCTTTAGCGATGCAGCGATGCACTAATAAGAAGGGTCTTTAGCACACGTATTTGAAGCTTAGACCATTTTATGAATAAACTTTGTTTATGTTAGCATGTTTGTCCTTTCCATTTCTTTCATTCACATTTTGCTCTGCATTTAAGAACAACAAGAAGATTGTGGAACACAAAATCCTTAGAATAACTGTTTTTTCAACGAACGTAAATCAGGGTCTGAAGCGTATCATAAAATTATCATCAAACAAAATTTAGCAAGTTAAATCATACAAAAGTTAGCTTAGTTTTAAGTTAAGTAAATTTAATTATAATTAAACAGTTACCAATATTTTTAATATTTTGAATGTTATACTCGTACATTTTGGTTTTCTAAAAGTGAAAATAAATCTAAATTTAACTTTTGATTCAGTTATTCATTGCAGTCAATGTGAAACGTTACAGCACCATCACGGAATTTTCCACGAGCAAGATGGTAAAGTTACCAGGAAATTCATTTTATTGTGTTAAAATGGAAATATATATATATATATATATATATATATATATATATATATATATATATATATATATATATATATTATATATATATGTATATATATATATATATATATATAATATATATATATATATATATATATATATATATATATATATATATATATATATATATAATATATATATATATATATATATATATATATATATATATATATATATATATTATGTATATATATAGTACCGAGAGCCCGGCGGCTTCGACGCTGGGCCCCGGCACTCGGTACGCGGCAAGCTTCTATATATGGATTGTCAGCGTCGCTTGTCTTCTAACCACAGACAATTTCTTGTCTTTTCATACTGAAGTCTTTTCAAAGATATTTTCCTACAATGTATTTTCATACTTAGTCTATTCAAAGATATTATATTATTACAGCAAGTCCGATTTCTTACAGCGATTTCTACTAAGTTTCAAACTTTTTGTTTTCTTTTTTAAGGTTTTGGAATTGTTGCAATACCTTGTTAAAATATATGCAAGTATTTTTGCAGTTACCAGTTTTTTCCTCTTTAAGCAATTTAATGTACTTCTCCATACCTAAAATCTTCAATTTTTTCTCATAAGCGGGACAAGTGTGACAACGTCATTGCAATACTGATGTATATAAAAATGATGTCACTCTCATAAATATTTTTTTTCCCGAAATTAAGGCTCTTAACGAATTTTCTCAAACTTCTGACCTATCTAAATCTTTTTTTTGGCCAGAATATACCAGGATGACAATTTTCCGGAAAACAACGATTTCTACTAAAATTCAAACTTTTGGTTTCCTTTTTTATGGTTTTGGAATTGTTGTAATCCCTTTTAAAAATATATATAAATATTTGTGCAATTACCAGTTTTTTGCTCTTTACGCAGTTTAATGTCTTTTCATACTGCGTCTTTTCAAAGATATTTGATTATTAAGCAAGTCCAATTTCTAACAGCATTTCTTCTAAGCTTCAAACTTCTAGTTTTGCTTTTTAAGGTTTTTGAATTGTTGTAATGCCTTGTTAAAATATATACAAATATTTTTGCAATTACCAGTTTTTTTGTTCTTTTAGTGCAATTTAGTGTCTTTTCATACTGCAATTCAAAGATATTTGATTATTACTGTTTTTTTCCAAAATTAAGATTTTTAACGAATTTTCCCATACTTCTTAACTATCTAGATAGTTTTTTTTTATGCGAGAATATTCCAGGATACCAATTTTCCCGAAAAAATATGGAGCTGCTTTCGAGAAATAGAATATATACTTATTGCTCATATATAAAGATAGTATATATATATATATATATATATATATATATATATATATTATATATATATATATATATATATATATATATATATATATATATATATATATATATATATATATATATATATATATATATATATATATATATATATATATATATATATGTGTGTGTGTACCGACTGCGTATACATGACTGTGACTTCAAAAAATTCCTGTAACTGTAACTACCATGTAGTTTACTTCAAAAAACTAAATCTTCTTTCTTTAATATACTACTTTTTTGAGGGCTGAGGACAGCTTAGCAGAAGCCTTTGCCAAAATACTTACTTTTTCTCTTCTTTTGTTTTCATTGGCTGAAAATCCCCCTCGTTTGGTTTCTTGAATTTTTTTTTGACATAATAATTAACTCTTTAGCAATTCGAAGCCTTGTTCGAACGACTATTAGTACAGCTGCTGCAGGACTCTCCATCGACAATGGGGATTAAAGTTCTATTTTCTGTAATAATAATGTCGAAATATCTGCCAGTTTTCGGATTTTTCTACCAAAAATCACACTATATTTTAAATTTATACTTTTTTTTATATAAAAAGCACGTAGATATTGCAAACTCCTTTCGAGAGCGCTTAAACAGCTTTTTATGATGTTCGAGTGCCCGACCTGTCAGCACTCATTACATTTTATTTGGAGCACTCTTAGGAGCACCATTTTATTTGACGCAGACGAACTATGAACGTAGCATACCATACAGACGAACTAATCTGTTACCATACAGTAACAGATTACAATAAATGTGTATGCACAAGAGAGAAATAAAGCGACCTTAGGATATTAGCCGATAAAATATGCTAAAATTTTGATTTCATTTCAGTGTTACGAGCAATCTTAGCAGAAAGTTTTCATTGGAAAAAATTGTTTTTTATTTAATTTTGATCGTTTTTCAAGTCATAGCAGAATTCCTCCAGTGTGGCAATTTTCCCCCGAAATCCCCCCCCCCCCCAGTAAAATTTTTTTCATGGATACGGCCTTGAGACTTCATTTGAAAAACGTCAACAAGAAGAAAAAACTAGGAAATAACCTATATAGCAAACATTACTGAAAAGTACTTATGAAAGTGGGAAAACTATTTAATTTGTAGCCATATTGATTTAAACAACCTTCCCTGAAAAGAAGTATAGATTGTCAAAGAAAATAAAGAGCCAGAGTTTATTTCTCAATATTTTTAATCCGTGTTGACAAAAAAGTGGGAAAAGTGGGAATGCTTGATTCCCTTTTCTTTCGTCATAAAATTATAAAATGTATTTCGTTGAAAACAACATGTATTTTAAACAGTTTAGTTTTTATAGGGTCATATCCAGAATTTTTTTTCGGCCGAGCGGGTATGTTTTGTTCGAGGGGGTTGCAAAAAAAAAAACTTTACAAAAGTCATTAAGATTTGTTTATTTGCACTTTTGTAGCGTTTTTTATTTAACCTTTGGGTGAAGGGGAGAGGGCTGAAATCCGGTAATACCCTTCACTCTTGATAACGCCTTGAGTTTTAATTTGACAAAACATCCTTTTTTTTTATTCTCCTTTCGCTTTGAAATCGCTTAACATGACAGTTTAGTTTTTATAGGGTCATATCCAGAATTTTTTTTTCGGCCGAGCGGGTATGTTTTGTTCGAGGGGGTTGCAAAAAAAAACTTAACAAAAGTCATTAAGATTTGTTTATTTACACTTTTGTAGCGTTTTTAATTTAACCTTTGGGGGAAGGGGGAGGGCTGAAATCCGGTAATACCCTTCACTCTTGATAAAGCCTTGAGTTTTAATTTGACAAAACATCCTTTTTTTTATTCTCCTTTCGCTTTGAAATCGCTTAAAATGTATATTACTTTCAGTAAAGCGCAAATGGTACTCGTACTATAATTGGGGTACAAGGGGGATGACTTCCTTGTTCATATATCTAGTAATTTCCGTTTGCTTTGAGTTTGAGTGGAATATCATTTTTATTTTTGGTACATTATAAGTTCAGTATTGGTTTCATTTTTTACCAAGTCTTATATCTATTTCATTTAACTTTAACATCCGTCTTTTAAGATTTTTTAAACTATATTTGGGGTACAAGGGACGGGGGAGTTCTCAGTTCATATATTTAGTAATTTCTGTTTGCTTTGAGTTTGGTTTGAGTATCAGTTTTATTTTTGGTACATTAGAAGCTCATTATTGGTTTATATATGTTTTAACTTTTAGTTTATATTTCATCATAATTTCTGTTATTTTTCTTGCTCTGCTCAAGACATAGCTTCGCTTTTTACTTTTGTGAAAAAAAACTTTTTTCTTAAATTTAATATTAGAAAAAGATAATTAAAAAAAAGAAGATAGCTTTACCGTCCGTTAGCTATATATGGCCTTATGATATATACACCAATTCTTCAATCAAGAGAAATCTTCTTTATAAATGGAAGATAACAACATCTTCAGCTGAATTAAAGGCTGCAGAGCTAGGTGTTAAAGTAAGCTCAAAAGTTGGACAGAACTAAATTAGCAATCGCTTGTATCTTCAATTACTAAGCCCTGTTCCTTTTCTTGCAGCGTACACACTAAACTCGACCGTAAAAAAAAAAAAACTGCCTAAATAAGCTCTTCAAAATGCAGACTGGAAATATCTTCAACTATAGAAAGAGATAGAAGAACAAGAGAAAGAGAAAGAAGAACTATAAAAAAAGAATGAGGAACTAGATAAAGAAAAACAGACTTACAGCACGATCCGCACTTTTAGCAACTTCTAGTAGTTTGGGCACAAGAGTGCTGACATAAGGAGACATTAAATCGGACGCTTCTTTTATCAAACTATCCAAAACTGACAAAATTGGCATTACTACACCAGTTGTCACCGCGGAGTTCTGAAGAGACGTGACAATCAACGGAAGAAGCTGAAAGAGAATAGCTTAAACTATTGAAGACTAAAAATAAATGGTCAGTAGTGTGCTTGGAGGGTCCAGGATAAGTGGCATTTCTTATTTAATATATATATATATATATATATATATATATATATATATATATATATATATATATATATATAATATATATATATATATATATATATTATATATATATATATATATATATATATATATATATATATATATTATATATATATATATATATATATATATATATATATATATTATATATATATATATATATATATATATATATATATATATATATATATATTATATATATATATATATATATATATATATATATATATATTATATATATATATATATATATATATATATATATATATATATATATATATATATATATATATATATATAATATATATATATATATATATATATATATTATATATATATATATATATATATATATATATATATATATATATATATATATATATATATATATATATTATATATATATATAGATATATATATATATATTATATATATATATATATATATAATTATATATATATATATATATATATATATATATATATATATATATATATAGAAACAAACAACCACCCGTAGAAACATGCATACTCCCGCCATTTAAACATTTGCCTCTCAATTACTTTGACTATCTGTCTTGGCTTTTCTCTGTCTACAATTAGCCATGTCTTGATGCAACCTATGCAACCTACTGCAAAATACATGATAACTTCAATTCAAATATCGAAGTTTCTAAGACAACTCCTTCGATAAAAAGTGTCCTGGTCTAAAAGAAAGAAACCAAAAAATTAAATAATAATACATTGTGCCAACATCGTTTTTTTACGCTATTGAGCTGCCTATGAAAGCCACTTCAAATGTGCCTGATTTGCCTTTTGAGCCTACAAACTTACCTATGGAAACTCACTATGCAAACTCACTATGGAGACTGGAGCTACAAGAAATAGTTAAAAAATGTAGATGACTTCGTTTAAAAACATTGGTACTTACGTGTTACAGTGACCATACCAAAGAAGTGAAGTTAGGTTAATCCTGATTAAATACACCAAAATGTTATGAAGATATAATACTTTGGTAGCAAAATTATGGAAAATACAAAAGAGAATTATGGAAAGCAGGCCGTCCAGAACGCATTATATTAAATACCTAGACTAACCACCTCTATATATCAAATATTTAATTATAAAAAATCTGTATAGTTACTGTTTATCTCGCTCAGGCTAATCTGATTATTTCCGAGTGAACACAGAAAACCGGTTTCATTACAGATCAAGAACAAAGTGCGGTCGCTATAATACGTATGTACCAAAATGTTTTCAAAGAAAAGTTAAGAGTTATAATAAACTCAAGACTAGCATAAATAAAGTCCTATAATAATTCAAACTCAAACGACCAGAAATTACTATTAAGGAATAAATCAAACCCGAAAAGAACAGAAATTTAATAGACAACCATGAAACATACAGACAACAGGTACTAATATAATTAGTGAAATATATCTTAAACCAAGTAAAAATTAAATTGCATATTCAAAACAAGCTTAAAAGGAACAACAATAAATACAAACAGAAGTTTGGCTACTGTCCCCTTCCCTAGCCGTGAAATTCTAAAGCCTATTGCGTCATTTGCGCTCTACTAAAAACGAATTATATTACAAATATTTCCTTTTTTATTTACAACATTGTAAATTAAGAAGAAAAATTTGAGAGAAATAAAATCTTTAATTGCTGAGTTTCCAGCAATTAATGGTTCTTTCCAAAAACTGTTCAAGACACATATACTTTTCAATAAAACGTAAATGACACGATAGGCTTTAGACTTTTATGGTTAGGAGAGGGCCCTAACGACGGTGGTGAATATAACTCAAGCACAATTCTACCAACAATAAATAATAAAAATAGTACCGTAACTTAGAATTAGGTTAGGTTAAATGTTCCTTTTTAATAGCTCGATAGTATTCAATTAAGTCAGAGCATCGGATATTTGGGAACGATCAGATACGTACCGAAAAATTGGCAAACGTGAATTGCCCAATATCTAACACAAAACAAGAACAAGTAACCAACAGCCTATAATATACAGTACTTGATACTGAACCAAACTGGAAAACACTGCATCGAAGAAAAAAATTAAGCATTTAATTCAAAGCTCAACATTAAAGCATTAAAATTTGTTTTGAAATATACAATCATAGATCTACGCCATATTGTATTATTAAGTATGTGTTCAGATAAAAACACATAAACAATATTTAAATTTATAAAAATATACGAAATGTGAAGTAGATGAAATAGCAAACCACCTGTCAAATTTAAAGTTGCAGCTTTTTAAGCATACGAGGTCTAATCAAAAAGTATCGAGACTGATAATATTAATTGTAAACCGGTTTGAGTATGAACTTGCACATAGGACATTATCTAACTTTAAATGTTGTGAAAATATATTAGACATCGATTAGATTAAAACTGTCTATGTCGGCTTCTAGGTGCAATTTTGTAAAGTGTGTTTTTACGTCCGGTCAGATTTCACTTTGAGCGAAAATATAGAACAACGAGTGGACATTAAACTGTCGAGTGGTCACCAAGTTGAGTGGTAAAGAGACTTGGGTATATGGCAACGATCTAGAAAGAAAGGTACAATCTTCGCAGTGGAAGACACCTGATTGACGACGACCCAAAAAAGCTTGTCAAGTTCAGATTCAAGTGAAGGTTATGTTGATGTTTTATTTTCGACTACCAAGGTGTTGTTCGTCAGGAGTAGTCCCCGAAGCCGCGCCACACCGAAATGACGGCGGCGAATGTGTGATTCAGTATCGGTGGCGGCGCGCCGCCAGGCGCGCCGAAATTTTTTTGGCGGCCCGCCGCCGATTTTAGACCGGCGGCGCGCCACGGCGCGCCGATTTTTCTAATTAAAAATAATAATAAAAATTCCACTTCACCAAGCACGTTCAACCTCGATTTTAGTAAGGATTTTTAAATGGTTGGCTAAAAACATACAAGAACAATATGACAAAACAAGAATTTTTTGGGCCGTGCGGAAAGTGTTTATGTTCACCGTCGATCAGACCAAGTAGAATTCTCATTTTTAGCCACTAGACCCAGGGAAACCTATGTTGTGTTTATGTTTAACATCGCATTGTTCCTATAAAATCCCATGTTTAGTCATTTCCTTCTTGTTAATGATTTGGGCTAATGTGTGTATAACTTTCACAGTTTGAAGTTCAAACATCTCCTGTTCATCAAATACACACGAAAAGAAAGTGAAAAAAAACAACAAATAGCAACATCGAAAAAACACTGTATACAAATCAGATACCATGGCTTAACAACACCAACAATTTTAAATCAGCGGTTACATCACTTCAGTTACAATTGATGTAACAAAAGTCAGTTTGTTCACTCTGCCTGGAGCCATTGATCTTTTTGCAGTCACTATCAGTCCTTTCGTGCTAATTAAATAAAAAAAACAAGTTTTTTAAACTGAAAGTAAGGAGCGACATTAAAACTTAAAACGAACAGAAATTATTCCGTATATGAAAGGGGCTGTCCCCTCCTCAACGCCTCGCTCTTTACGCTAAAGTTTTTTATTGTTTTAAAAAATAAAGTTGTGAGACAGAGTCAAACTTTAGCGTAAAGAGCGAGGCGTTGAGGAGGGGACAGCCCCTTTCATATACGGAATAATTTCTGTTCGTTTTAAGTTTTAATGTCGCTCCTTACTTTCAGTTTAAAAAACTTGTTTTTTTTATTTAATTTCTGATCGTTTTTTAGTTAATGCAGCTTTTATTTGCATAAAAATTTTACTTTTCTTTTGCTAAATGGATGTCTTTACAAATTAACTTACGTAACTAACTTCTATATTCGTATATTTTTCTTCTGGCAAAAAATACAAAGTTGCAGATTTTTGCAGATATCAGCTTGAAACCTATGTAATAGGGTTTTCTGATACGCTGAATTCTGACGGTGTGATTTTCATTAAAATTCTTTCACTTGTAGGGGATGTTTCCCCCCTCTTTAAAAAATCGAGTAAATTTTCTCTGGCCTGTAGCCTTTGATGAGTAATACTAAACTTAATAAAATTTATATATTTAGGATCAGCATTATAAACACATTCTTTTGATACATTTATTGACATCAAAATTCCGTTTTTAAAAGTTTCGATTACTATTGAGCCGTATCGCTTGTTTTTTTTATTGTTTTTTTTATTACGTATATGTTATTACGTATATGAAGGGGTTCTCCCCTTAGTCAATACCACGCTCTTTACGTTAAAAGTTAAAAAAATTTTGATTCACAAACCCCTGAATCACAAAGGCCTGTTAATTAGAATAGATAGCTCTTTTGAAAGCACTAAAAAAAACTGTAGCGTAAAGAGCGAGGTATTGACTTGGGGGAGAACCCCCTCACATACGTTATAATTTCTGTTCGTTTTAAGTTCTAATATTCCTTCTTACATTTCAGTTGAAAAAACTTGTTTTTTTATTTAATTTCTGATCGTCTAATGATCGATTTAATTTCTAATGCTTGGAAATCCGGCGCCCCCTTCATAGAAATGTCTCTTACCCCAAAGAAACATCCTCCACGGAAATATTCTCTAGAGTAACCCCCTCCTCTAGCCCCCCCCCCAGAAAAAATCCTTCCTGAAAATGGTTGTATACTTCCCAATAACCAATAAATAATGCTGGCAAGTCCGGCGCCCCCTTCATGGCAATTTCCTCCCCCATGAAACTTCCATCATGAACAGATCCTCCAACATAACCACCGACCCACCCTTCCCTCCTACTACCAGAAAAAAAACCTCCTGAAAACTTCTGTATACTTCCCAATAACCAATACTATATGTTAACATTGGGTAAAGTTCATAACTTTTAGCCCTCCCTCTGGGAACTTCGGGGATTAAGTCACCCTAAAAGACATATTTATCATATTTTCGACCATGCTGAACAAAATGGCTATCTCAAAATTTTGATCGGGTGACTTTGGGAAAAAAATAAGCGTGGGAGGGGGCCTAGTTGCCCTCCATTTTTTTTGGTCACTTAAAAAGGGAACTAGTACTTTTAATTTCCGTTCCAATGAGCCCTCCCACGATATTCTAGGACCACTGGGTCGATACGATCACCCCTGGGAAAAAAAAAAAAAAAAAAAACAAATAAACACGCATCCGTGATCTTTCTTCTGGCAAAAAATGTAAAATTCCACATTTTTGTAGATAGGAGCTTGAAAACTCTACAGTAGGGTTCTCTGATACGCTGAATATGATGGTGTGATTTTCATTAAGGTTCTATAACTTTTAGGGGGTCTTTCCCCCTTTTTTTGAAAATCAGCCAAATTTTCTCAGGCGCGTAACTTTTGATGGGTAGCACTAAACTTGATGAAAGTTATATATTTGAAATCAGCATTGAAATCTGATTCTTTTGATATATCTATTGGTATCAAAAACCCGTTTTCTAGAGTTTCGGTTACCATTGAGCCGGGTCGCTCCTTACTTACAGTTCGTTACCACGAACTGTTTGAAAAGCCGTTTAGCTGGGGCACCTGTGGCTGGTACAGCCAGAACTTGACGAGCGTAAACTGCCACTCGCGGGATCTGATACTAGTACTGGACCTTGGGGTCCCACAGAATGCCGCAAATGGGCTTCTTCTTTGTATCTGCTGAAATAAGTTGTTTTATAAGGGAGAACAAACCTGCACCTTCACCATAGGGCTCCTGCGCACTACACTACAGGAGGAACTAAACTGCACCTTTACCCTCTTTTCTTATCAACACGGAATAACCCTCCGAAATTCTATTCTGAAAGAAGTGGTCAATCTATAACGTTTCAAGTCAAAGTTTAAGGCTACTTCAACTTCAGTGTGCTCTGCTAACTGTGCAAAAAAATGCAATTCATTTCTACAGATATATTTCTATACTAGCTCTAGATAATCTACCAAGCGGGAAACTACCGCAAATCAGCATCGATAAATAAATGAAACCCAAAACGAACAAAAATAACAATAAATAACTGAGTCAAACTCAAAACGAGCAGAAATTAACATAAGTTGGGCTCAAAACCCCTATGCCTTCCCAAGGCCAGAACATAATTTTCACTTTACTGAAAAAATATACATGTTTTTTACTTTTATAACTTTAATAAATCAAATAATATTAACATTTTGATTACTAAATATTAGTATATGTATATTAAACTGACAATGCATATTCATTTGTATTTTTGTCAGTAAAGTACAAATTATGTTCTGGCCTTGGGAAGGCACAGGGGTTTTGAGCCCAACTTATGTTAATTTCTGCTCGTTTTGAGTTTGACTCGGTTATCTATTGTAATTTCTGTTCGTTTTGGGTTTCATTTATTTATCGATGCTGATTTGTGGTAGTTTCACGCTTGGTAGATTATTTGACTTTAATTTTGCTCATTTTTGGTTTAATGGAGCTCTTTACTTTTCTTTGAAAAAACTTATTTTTTGGAAACAGTTTTTTTAATTAATTTCTGTTCGTTTTATATTGACATAGTCTTTTCAGGGAAAAAGAAAATCATACTTTAAATCTTTTCGTTTTTTTAAGAATTTATAGTTTGGCCTGCTATTTGTATGCTGGAAAACAATTTTCAGCAAAATTTAACAACATAGACCCTTATAAAAATCTGGACACAAATAATAGTGTTTAGTTTAGTTTCATACCTCCTCTAGTTGACCTGAAATGGAAAACTTGATAACATTCGCAAACAAATTTGTTTACTTTCTTTGACAGCTTGGATACACTTACGCTATTTTGATTTGGTCAAATTTTAAGATCAGAAGAAGCCCTGAAAGTTTGAACATAATACCCTAAGTCGTTCTTGGGATACTACTGAGATGCCTCATTGGGAATTAGCATAAACACAGTGCATTTTGATTTAATCTTAAGGCAACATTTACTTTTTAAACATAAAGGCAAATGGCAGGGTGGGCGTGGGAGGGGGATTAGTTTCCCTCCAATCACTTTCGACTATTAAAGAGGATCAGCCCTTTCTATTTTCAATCGAATGAGCCCTTTTCGAAGTTCCTACGACAACTCCTTCGATACGAAGTGCCCTGGTCTAAACAACAACAACAACAACAAAAAATAATTCACTATACCCACATCGATCTTTACTATCAAAATGTCAAGCCTTCCAATCACTTTCGATTATTAAAAAGGGCACTAGGCTTTTCGATTTCCAAACTAATGATCCCTTTTTGAGTTTCTACGACAACGCTTTCTATAAACACCGTATATGCCCCCAGGGCATAAATTACAACCCTACCCTAAGGGCTGTGAGGGTGGTTGTCATCCTCTAAGACCTAATTTCCAGAACTTTCAACTACGTTAAACAAAATGGCTATCTCAAAATTTTGATTGTATGTGTTTCGGGAAATGGTGGGCGTGGAAGGGGTGTTAGTTGCCTTCCAATCATTTTCGACTACTAAAAAGGGCACAAGCCACTCCAATCTCTAATTGAATGAGCCCTTTTCGAAGTTTCTACGACAACTTCTTCCATATGAAATGTCCTGGTCTAAAGGAAAAAATAATAATAATACATTGTGCCAACATCGTTCTTATATACCTCCAGGGCATAACTACAAAATACTTGCCCTATGGGTTGTGGGGGAGTAACCTCCTCAAAAAACATATTTTCTCTCTGGAAATCAGTTACTCTGAACAAAATGGCTATCTTAAAATTTTGATTGGATGTGTTTGGGGAAAGGGTGGGCGTGGAAGGGGTGTTAGCTACCTTCCAATCACTTTCGACTATTAAAAAGGGCACTAGTTATTCCAATTTCCAATCGAATGAGCCCTTTTTGAAGTTTCTACGACAACTCCTTCGATACGAATTGCCCTGGTATGGAAAAAAAAAATAAAAAAAAATAAATAATACATTGTGCCAACATTGTTCTTTACTTAGACATCTCGATTGCGCTGCCTTTGACAACATCCTGAATTGCCTAATGCTCTTTTACCTACCTCTTTTCATCCGAAAAATCAGAAAGAAAAATGAACAGAATTTTAAAGTGGAAGGTAGAATTTTTGTTTCAAGAAAATTTCTTCTTCTCCTTCCTATGAACCGATATACATGGCGAGTCCAAGATGACAGTTTTTATTTTTAAGAAACAGATTAGCCGGGATGACAGTTGAAGCCCGGAGGTCGATATCGATAACCAAAAAAGAGAAAAAACAGCGGCGTATTAGTGACGCCGCCGCCGATAGAACCAGCGGCGGCGTCAGCGCGCTGATGCAAGCTCGGCGGCGCGCCGCCGATTTTCGGCGGCGCGCCGCGATTTTCGCGCGGCTTCGGGTCTAGTCAGGAGTATGCTCCAAAAGGACATACTATAACAAAGCAGTACTATATTGATGTTCTTCGCCATTTACGAGACGCTGCACAAAGAAAAAGGCCCGAGTTTAAAGAGTCTGGTATTTGGAAATGGCACCACGATAATCCACCAGCCCATTCAGCCTATGTTGTGTAGCAGTTTTCGGCCAAACATGATATCGGCAAAATATAGTTGTTTCTCAACCAAACCTAAGTCCATGTGATTTGTTTTTATTCCCCAAATATAAAAATGACCCTTAAGGGTAAATGTTTTCAAGATGTAGATGAAATAAAATAAATGCGACGGAGCAGCTACGAGGAGTTTCTAAAAATAATTTCCAGAGGTGTTTTCAAAATGGCAGGAATATTAGAGAACATGTATAGACTCAGAAGGAGCATATTTTGAAGGAGATAGAATGCAGATAACTTTATCTAATACATATGCATATTTTTTTTAACAGTCTCATTACTTTTTTATTAGACATCGCATATTTAGAACTTTAGCAAAAAGAGCGCAAGGGGGCTGATTTAGGAGGGGGCGGCAACTCTCCTTGAATAGAGGATTTCTGCTCGTTTTGATTTTTAATGTCACCTTTTACTTTCACTTGAGGGTTCACAAGAAAAATATTTCTCCTGGGAAATCCCCCAAACAATTAAACACATACCCGCTATCAAAATTCTTGGGGAAAAAGTCAAACTTCGTGTCTTTGCAATCTCCGTAAAAGAGTTCTTTGACACGCCGAATATGAAGATGCAATCTTCATCAAGATTGCGCCCCTTTCAGGTGGTTTCCGTACTTTTTTCTTACATACTACCAATTTTCTCAGGCTCATAACTTCTTATGGCTAATTTTAATTTTAGTAGATTTTATATATTTTGAATAATCACGAAAGGAGATTTATTTAACATATTTGTTGTTAGCAAAATTAGGTTTTTTAGAATTTCACTTACTTAAGAAACATGTCGCTCTTTACTTATAGTTGGTTACCTCAAACTGCAACGAATTTTTGATTACCTTTGAAACTTACTTCAGTATTTACGAATAATTATAAATCGTTGTGCTGTAAAACTTGAAAATAAAATTTGGCTACTTATAATTAATTAGTCTGCTGACAATTTTTCAAAAAGTGTCAAAATTTCTTTTAATAAAATTTAACTAAATTGAAATCCAATATAGTTGGGATTTTCCAAGTAGGCTAAATCCTAACTCAATGTCACAACAATCAACAATTTTCCCAGAAAATGAAGGCCAAATCAGGAATTTAATGAAAGATTCACCGGAGCAATTTTTTCTATGAGCGTAAAGTGAGGCTGAATCGGAGATTTGTGGGAATAGCATTTTAAATTAGCTACAAATCCAAATCCTGATGCAGAAACAGTCAATAGATTACGAGCCACAATGAATGTTAATGATAAAATTAAATGTTAATATCCAAACAAAAAACGAGCAAAAGAGCAAGCTGGTCAGCCTAAAAATAGCGTTCCCTAAGTAAAGGGCCACGTACTTCCTATGTATTATTTAATCTTTTCTTCCTGATACTTCATCTGGAAGGGATGGTCGTTGAAACTTCGAATACAAGTCATTGGATCGCAAAATGGAACTTTTAGTGTTCTTTCAACAGTTAAAACATGACTGGAGGGTAAGCAGGCCCCCTTCCCTGCCCTTTTTGACTTTCCACTCCTGTAACCACCCATGATATTGATCAAAATTTATAGATAATCATTTTATTACAGTTATTGAAAGGCCAAATAAACACGCATCCAGAGATGAAAAGACCCCCGTAGCCCCTGGGGCAAGGGCCATAAATCATGCAAAAAAATTATTTACAAATAGGTTTCAAAGTAGAAAAAGGGGGCATATTTATTCTTGTCTTCTTATTAGCTCCAAGTTCTCTTGGGTGTTTTCTTGGATTAAGATAAACACGCACTGTTTGGGGGGGGGAGAGGGGTTAAGGGGTTTGGAAACGGGTCATATAGTCACTTGCCCCTGATGAGTTTGAAGCTTACAGCCGGCCTAAGGTTCAAAAGAATTAAATTTGGGGTACGGGCCCCCAAAAATGGGGCCTGAGAAAGGTCAGGTTTATGGCTTGATTAATTTGAAACCTTCGATAATCACTGCCAATGCTAATGGGAGTACATATTTTGGCTTGGAGGGGAGGCTGCTAGGTGGACCTGAAATGGGCCATAAAACTCTTTGCCCTTGGTCAGTTTCAAATTTACAACCGTAATTCCTTGGCCAAGAGAAAGTGAATGAAAAATAAAAATGTTGGGACAATTGACGCTCGGAGGAGGTCAAAAAACTATTTTTTTCCTAAACACAGATTTGAAAACCGTAGATATTTTTTTGCCAATCGACTTTAAAGTTACGAGGAGGAAGCACCAAGAGAACTATAATGAAAACGAAAAATTTTGAGAAAAAAAAATTATTCTATCGATTTGTGACGTAAGATAAAAGGACCAATATTTTTCTGTCTCTGATAGGTTCCCCCACCTGACCTATTACATCGCGTATATGGTCAAATGTGACTTGTTCCTGAAAGTCTCCATCAATACCAAAATTCAAAACTTTGATGATTCCTTCAATGAATGGGTTAACAAATGTATTAGAACTAGTGGTAAAACTAAGTAAAGGATCAGTAATATATATGGAACTCGATGCGCCTAGTGCGGCAAAATAATCATACCCTAGAAAAAAAATAACGCGCACTCTGCGAAAGGAATTTCAAATAGGCAAAAAACTAGGGCGTTAGCTACATCTTTATGGCAAAAACTAAGGCAAGAAATAAATTAACTGTTTTCTCGCTTTCTCATAATTATCTCCCAACTTTTAACCTCAGAATGTACGATGATGGTTGAGCTTTGTCATATCTCTTATTACTCATAAAATTACACTCCCCCCCTCATATCTTATACATTAGTATTCAAAGACCTCCAGCACATGCCAGGCATCGGATCCGCTGATTTATGCTTCGCCTCTTACCTCTTTTAGATGCGCTGCTAAAATTACATGTGGTACATGGGGTAGTTGATTAATCAGAGCTATGATGACATTTACTTTAACATCTCCTTCTGATTCATTATAGTTAGAAATCAGTTTGGGTAAAGTCATCTGAAATACCCTCTGCTTGTAGAGGAACCTATAAAAATAATCCAAATATTAGGATTCTTAAGGTATCATTTTTTTCAGAATTCTGTTCCCTACTTAAGATAGGACGGACGCCAGGGCATGAATTATCGAAAGGATCTGCTCAGCCCAAACGACTCTTTTTTTAAAGAATTAAGTGCTCTATATTTTACACACAATTTGTGTAGGTTTACTTCGTGGAAAACACATGAAAAATTTCTACCAGCAAAGGGTAAGGGGAAGAAAGTAGAGAGAAAGGTAGGGGGAGAGGGGGTGCCTAGAATATTGGTGTTTCTTTTGCTTGCCAGATTCCAATTTAAGTCACAACTACACAAAATTAAAATTACAACCAAGCCCAAGGAAAAGGAGTTACTTTCCTGGATAGAACACTAGTTACAAGTTATAATATGTTTCTAGGACTTTCTTTACTATCAGAAAGAATCATTATCCAATCATAAACAGTATTATCAACAATAATAGGAAGTGATAAAACATCTAAGAATAGTATATAACCATTAAACCCACACCAGGTTAGTCATAATTGTTTCAACAGGAAAGAGGAAAGAATAAAAGAGCTGTAATTGAAAAAGTATTAAACATTAAACTGAATTCCCACTAAGGCAGAAAATAACTTTTTGATTATATTTACCATACCATACCTATACATAAACGTGTTTAGGGAATAATGTGGCTTTAGCACCCCCAATCCCCGATTTCTTTCTATAATGTACAATGGATACAATTTCTTTATCAATAATCATTTAAATATATTGATTATCTAATTATCTGTATTGGTGATTATCTGTATTGATAAAAGATGGTACCCAGCATCTGTATTAGTTTCATTTCTGAAAACCGGCACATCCTCAAATAGAACCCTTATAGTTGAAGTTGAAAAAAAATGTCTATTTTCCATTGAACTTCCTAAATCACTGATTTCATGATATATCGCCATTTTGATCAAACTGGTACTTGGCTACATCTAGTCACGCCACAGCTAAGACAAGCAAGGTCTAAGAACCTTTTACTTATTTTCACCTAACAAAGCAGTAATCATAGGCAGCATGATAGTGCTGCTTAAGTAAAGAGTGAAGTGGGCTTTATGTATTATCCTTTTCTCACCAGGTCACTTCATATGGATGTTTCTGTCAAAAGAACTTCGAAGGGAGCTTAATCGGTTGAAACTTGCAGGTTCTAGTGCCCTTTTTAAGATTCAAAATTGAGGAAGTTAACCAGTCCTTCTCCCAAGACCTTTTTGCTGACCCCCCCCCCCCCCCTCTAAAAGACATCACATCCAAAATTTTGAGACAGCTATATTGTTCAGCATAGCTAAAAGGCCCAATCACTATGCCTCTGGAGATGACATAACCCCCTGAAATCCATGGGGCAAGGGTTGTAAGTTCTGTAATTTGCCCAATTTTCAGATATTTGAGACAGGTCTAGGCGTTTTCATCACGGAAAATCCCCCTAGAACATTCCCTCCCCCCCCCCCACGGAAAATGCTCTCTGATAACTTTGCACGTTCATTAGAGGACAAATTGAAAGTTCTACTCGCCTGTTTAAGTTGGACATAATGCTCCAGCGTTGCCTATAGTAAAGAGCCATAAGGGTTAAATGTATTATTATTTATTTATTTTCCCCCAGGGGCACTTCATATGGGAGGGGTGGTCGTATAAACGTCTGAGGGGGCTCATTTGATTACAAATTAAAAGTTCTAGCACCCTTTTTAAGAGTCAAAAGTGATTGAAGGGCAAGCAGACACACCCACACCGTTTTTCCTCAAACGCATCCGAAATGAAAATTTTGAGATATTAATTTTGCTCAACATAATCCAAAGGTCAAATAACCATAGCTTCAGGTTGGACAAGCTCCCTTCCAGCCCCTAGGGCAAGGGCTGTCAGCTATGAAAGTTGTCCTTTGCTAAGATATAAGGCTTTTATGGGAAGCGTGGTCGTATAAACTTTGGAAGAGGCTCATTCGATTGGAAATCGAAAGTTCGAGTGCCCTTTTTAAGGTTCAAAAGTGATCGAAAGGCAACCACCCCTCTCCTACGCCATTTTCACCCAAATGCATACAATCAGAATTTTGATTATTTCCTGTCTATGCTGTTATTATGAAAGTAAAGAGTAATAGTAAACCCCAAAATTAGTGGAACTTATTTCATATAAAAGGGGGCTGCTCCTCTCTCGTCCCCCCCCCTTTGTGGTCGTAGAAAATTCGAGGGATGCTCTTTCGATCGGGTATTGAGAGTTCAAGTCCTTTTTATAAGTCGAAAAAAAAAACTGTTTTTGATATCGGGTCCTTTTGTTACCCCTTAGGACAACTGATCGACATTTTGAGGTACATATTTTGTGATTTCTTTGTGGCTGTTCAATTTTGCATGTGAGGGAATTTTCCATGGAGAGAATATCCGGGGAGAGATTTTCAGCGGGGGAAATCCTCCGGAAGGGAATTTTTCACTGGGGGAAATATTCCAAGAGGGGGAAACACCGGTTCCCTGTGAGACATACAGACTATCGAGAACAGAAGTCACATTCAGCGTTGCCATCGCGGTGGAATTGTACCGTTGTTGGTACAATTTAAAGGTCCTGGTACAATGCGGTACATTCGAAAATTTTTTGGTGCAATACAAATTTTCCAGTACATTTTGGCTTTACCTGCTCCTGTCTGACCCGGGTATCTGTTCAAGTTTTAGTTTATCGAAAAATTTCTTTTTGTTATGACAATTTTTAAACCTGCTGTTCAGATGGTTCAAATTAATCTCTTGCGGTAGAATTTTAGTCGGAAAACTGGAATCTTTCATTTCGAAGCGTTGGCAACGCCAGTCAAGTTGATCGGTCGCCCGTGGACTATGGTCAAGAGAGAAGTTCTCCTTACGTGAAGTGTGTCTTTGAATAAAGTCGATACAATACGAAAAGCAGCGGTGCACGATTAAATTTTATGTCAATGCGGGCAAAAATGGTGCAGATACGCTAAAGAAACTTCAGTAAGCCTATGGGGAGGATGTTCTGTCCCGGAACTAAGCTTTTGAAAGACCAATATCGACCTGTATAATCAGCCCTGTATATGACTAAGAAAAATTCTTAGATAATACGATAGATAGTCTATCATCCATCCGTCCTAGGGCAGAACTAAGGTTGATAGGCATGGAGTAAGGGTAATTGAAATAATCTATCAATCCTATGAGCCATTTGAAGGCAATTGGAGACCGACCCAAACAGATTCCTCCGCCCAAACCCCTTTTTACTGACCCAAAGAAATCATATCAAGATTTCGAGACAACCATTTTGTTCAGCATAGTTAAAAGGTCTAATCAATAAGCCTCTGTACAGTCCCCCTGTTATAATCAGCCCTGTAGCCTACATGAAAAATTCTTAGCATTAATAAGTGAGTGAATTCGCTTTTGTAGCTAAAATCATAAAAAAAGTAAATAGCCACTTGAGATTTTTTAAGTTATTAAAAACCTATGCGGTAAAGCACGTCTTCAGGACACATTTTATGTGTTGCATATTTGCGGGAATCAAGATCAATAATACAGATTTTACTACCTTATATGAGCATGACATTCTTTATTCAGGCATTCTATCGTATCTTCCATGATGACCTTGAAACCATTGGCAGCTACTCTTCCTAATTCTGAGTTCAATAACATAAGCAAACTTCCAACGGATGCAGTCATTAACTCATGTCCTCTCATTGCAAGGCCTTTTGTCACCCATGAAAATAAAATAACTTCATTTTCCGTTTGAAGTTGTCGTTTAATAAATAGATTTGCAGCGTCTAGGATAAGATGATCTTTCGTTTTGTTCAGCAGGGCACTGTAAAGTCGAGCCGCAGAAAGCTGCGCAAGGTTATCACTTGAGGTTAATGCTAACTTTCTTGCAAGTTCTATTACATAGCTGCAGTTGGGTATGTGTTGGTACGACCCAAAAGATGCTTCTAGTAAGAATATCTGAAAATAAACACAATCTTAACATTATAATAATGATGAAGACCACATTGCCTTTCCATCATACGAAATTTTCCCTAGATGTAGCATGTGTTAGTTTGGAACATGCTTGCATAACCTCTGAGATGTGGACTTTGAAAATAATTTAAAGAAAATACTTAGTTAAAGACCAAAAAGTTAATGATAATTTCAATTTGACAAAGCTTTTATTAATTTTTTTACTTTGAATATTAGTAATTTTTTTGTTACTTTAATTAGGTGAAGTGGTTGCACGTCCAGGAGGAAGGGAGCAACCCAATCTTTTGACTTGACTCATTGAAAAGGCGTATGGCTGTGCTGACGAGCGAAGTGGGAGCCGTAGCGCATGTTAGGGAAGAATTTTTTACATTTATGAGTTTCAACATGTGTTTTGTCACAGAGCAGTATGTTTTAAGTTCATTTATTTTCACTTTTATCGAATAGATCCTATTGAATCTTTAAAAACAAGAAGTTTAGAATAATGAATTTTCTGAAGACAGCGATTAAAATAAAATTTACCCTAATATTTTGGCTATATGACTAACAGTTATCTTCAACGAAGTATAAGTCAAAAACTGAAATAAAAAAATAGTTAGAGATATAAATCACTTCAAAAACTCTAGAATAAAATAAAAGATGAAAATAAAAACACAAAAAATAACAGAGACTTAGGTTCACCACACCACAAAAATCAGCTACGGCTTAATCTCACGAAGAATGAGATGAAGATACAAAGGGTTCTCCACTTGTCACCAATGGCGTCAATTCACGAAAATTTTGGGATGAGGAATGTATTTTCAACATTCGTTAAAACAACATCTGTCGGGGATCTTCAACAATATTTGTCATTTTTAAAAAAAAATTCAAAAGAAGGCAGTTTTTAAACAAAACGCCCCTCAAAAGAGATCTTTTGGCAAAATCTAGGGGTAAGGAAAAAACCCAGCAGGCATTTGCGCTCCCTTCTCCAAATTGACGCCATTGCCGGCCACACCGCCTAACCCGGTACACATATGTAATGATAACATTGAGCTGTTAAAGATTTGTAGGTTCAAATGAGTCCCAAGAAATATTTCCACAAAGAATGATCCAGAGAAAAAGACAGGTAGAATAAAATACAATAATATTGAATGCATGACAGATCTCAATTAACATTCAAAATTTTTTTCGTTTTCAGTTATTTTGTTGACTTTTAATTACACATTTTAACGTTCAATTTACATTTTCAGTGAAATCTCTGAATTTGGTATTCAACAATACTTTTCAAGCTTAAAAACACTACTGTTATTTTACATCTGATACAAATTTTCCGCAGGGGGGGGGGGGTGGGATCTTCCGGGAGCAGACAAGCCTCTAAAATATTAAAGCTCAACGTTCTGCACAAATGAAAAAAGAAAAAACGGAAGAAGAGAAACAGATTCTATATAGTTAACTACGTTCCGCTGATTCCAACTGTACGAAGAGAGACACCCAAAGAATTCCAAAAGAACCGTCAGGTACCCCTTGGATGTGCTACTGCCAAATGTTTACCTTTATGATTAAAATATCGTGTGGATGTGCTTCAGGTCCCAATTGTAGGTACGAAGAAACGTATTTTTCAGTCTTGCTCTCATTGGTCTCCCTCTGGCAAACATTCTTTGGCAAACAACTTGGAAGCCTATCCTACATCATATGGATAACTTGCCCAAAGTAGCTCCATCTTCGTTGGCGCAAGCCATCCATTAATAGTGGCTTGTGTGAAGTCAAGCAAAATATCAGGCTGGTAAAATGCTCCAGCTAATATTCAATATCCTGTGAATACAGTCGTCTTCGAAAGCTAAGGCCCTCTTTTTCTGCAGCTGGTTTAGATTTCTGCCTCGTCCAAACCTAGACCGCACGTTCTTCTTGCTGAATAGTGTTTGTTGGACAATGCTTCCAACAGATCTAAATTGTACCATACACTCACTTGTTTTATCCCCGTATTTAACGCCCAGGGGTGAGTTGCTCAGTTGCCATTCTTTTGTTTTTAAAGCTGACCTTCAGTCCGGAAAGGCTTGTTTTCTCTCAAACTAGATGAGAAGATAAGAGACTATACTGGACTTCCATTAGGGTGACATCGTCAGCATGATCAATATCTAATGACCATTTGCCACAGGTGTCAAATCCCGTGCAAATCCGGAGCACATAATCAAATACAATGACAAAAAGTAGAAAAGATAGGAAACTTCCTTTTTAGACTCCGGGCAAAAAATATCGATTTTTTTGGGTTCGAACGTAGCTCTCAAGCTTGGTAGTAAAAATAATTAATATTTGGAAAAAAAATTCATTTGCCCAATTAGGTTGGGTTGAGATCCTGTACAAACTAAGCAATAGGCGGGGAAAAAAAACTATTTCCTTATCACCCTAACTGGCAGTTAATATCAATCCTTGCAATTCAGATAATTTCAACTAATCAAGACACTGGTTCTAGCCGGAACCTGCGAGACTGATGCGCGCACCTTGGAAAAATATTCCTGACCTTGGGAAGTAAATCCATGTCAATAAAGGGAAAAAACTTGTCTAACAATTTAAAATACATATCTGTTTTTCAATACTTCTTGCAGCCAAAAGTTTATTGCGGACGAGATAAACTGTCGAGCCCACCAAGGAGAAGTCCCTGGGCACTGATGCGGCCCTCTCTTCAGAAGAAATCATCCCATCGAAGGGATTTCCAATTACAAAAAAGTCTCCTAAACCCAAAAAAATTCGACATTTCTTTCCATTTACGCTGAGAACGCCTTAATGATTATGCTGTTCAAATATTCACGGTGAATTTTTGTTCTGTGAGTTTGGCGGGCCTGAACTATCCTTTCTCAGTTTATATTTTTATCTTTATTAGTCAGGGTCGGTTTGGCTTCCAATCTTTCATATGTGCACATGAATTACATCGAAATGAAGATTCAACTTGGAACTCTGCTAATTGTATTTTATAACAAAAAGTATATTTTACTTCTTTCTATTGCTTCTTTTCTTTCTGTTTCACTACACAAAATTTACAGCTTCTTTCTTTTATTTGCAGAAGCAGCGCATGGATACTCCAAATCTTTGAATACAAATTTACAAAAAGCAGACAAAAATGACAGAAAATAGGTTATCAGAGGCAATGCTATAGCGTTGCCTATAGTAAAGGCCATACGACTCCAATGTTTTAATATTTATTATTATTTTTCCCCAGGGGCACTTCAAATGGAAGGAGTCGTCGTATAAAGTTCAAAGGGGGCTCACTCGACTGGAAATCGAGAGTGCTAGTGCCCTTTTTAAGGGTCAAAAGTGATTGGAAGGCAACTAACGCCCCTTTTCTACGCCCACCATTTCCCCAAACACATCCAATCAAAATTTTGAGATAGCCATTTTGTTCTACGTACTAGATTTCCAGATATAAATTATACTTTTGAGGGGGACACTCCCCCCATCGCCCTCAGGGCAAGGGTTGTAAGTTATGCCCTGGGGCATATAAAGTTTTTATAGAAGCTTTGTGGCAAAAATTTCAAAAGGGCTCATTCGATTGGAAATTCTAAGAGCTAGCACCCTTTTTAATAGTCGAAAGTGATTGGAGGGCAAGTAAACCCCCTCTCACGCCCCCCTTTTTACCAAACACATCCAATCAAAATGTTGAGATCGCCATTTTGTTCAACGTAGTTGAAAATTCTGGAAATTAGGTTTTGAGGATGACAACCCCCCATAGACCTCAGGGAAAGGGTTGTAAGTTATGCCCTGGGGGCATATAAGGTTTTTATAGAATTAATCATTTTAAAATGATAGATCCAAAACGTCTCTTTTCGGCTATTCTATCATTGAGCTAGTATCCAACTCGATTGATTTTCTCTATGCTTTATTGTTCAGTGAATTCCAACGCGAAAAGCTTCGGCTCTTAGTTTATTTCATCTTTGGAACTTTCATCGATTTACCCGATTCCAATTATTATGGTCACCAATCCTCGATTCTGATTCATCATCATGTCAGCGGATTTTTGTTATGTTCTCAATAATTTATTGTATTTTTTTTTACATGAATTATGAGTTTTATTTTATTTCTTCATTTTATTTTATTCCGATATATTCTTTTTAGTTTTCTTCTCGAGCTTGGTCATAGTTCGCCAGTTTAGCTTTATGGCTTTCATAAGTACAAACATATTATACCAACATTATACCAGAGTTCAAACAATGCTGCATTTTGTCACTACTGTTACTTGTCACAGACTGATGGCGGACTACATACTTTAGACCTACTGCAGTTATGAAATTCACGTAGGAAACAGAAGAATGCCAGAACTTGACTCCGCCGAACATTTGCCTACATCATATCATAAACTTTGACTAGATACAGCGAGTTGCGAACGTGACCATGAGAGGGCAGACACCGCAACCATTAATAACAGAAGTGAAAAAATAACGCGAATGGAGGTACCTAGATCACGCCATCTAAATACAAGAAACTCGACCTGATCTTTATGATTAGGTTAATGTTTGAATCTAAACGAAAAATGGCTCAACTTTGCAAACCTGACAAGAGTGTGGTTTTGTCAAAAAAACTTATCAATTTTGGAACCGATAACACAAAAATATTAGAGAATCACCAACTTCAGGCATAAGTAGACATGAGGTTACTTATGGTGCTTAAGGTACTTAAGCTTTTGGTGGTTGTTGTTTTTGTTGAAAAAAAATGAAATATTACTTGGTTAAAACAACTTATACAATATCGTAATTGCATACCATTCTAGACTTCGTAGCTGACGACTGAAAATTTAATCCATAATTTTGAAACGCTTCAATGAAAATAGCTGATTCTCTATTTATAGTTTCTTCGTTTTAACTTCGACGAATAAATTCTTAGAAGAGAACTTAACTCTGTGAGTACTTTTGTAAACGTTTCAAGATTACTATCATTTTCATAAGCAGAGCACAATTGGAGGCACCAGCTAGCACAATGGAAGTTATTCAAATTTATGTCAATAGAGCAACAAACGGACTGTAAACACTTTATGTAAGCTGTTGGGTCTTTCACAGATACAGGGTCAAGGGATACAGTTTTGGTGAAGACTTCTAGCTTCTCTACTGACCTGCATACCGTAGATAACATTGCCAACAGTCGTTCCAGATTTTCTGTAATAACAATTGATGAAACTAAGTTGAAATAATTACAAACGAGGAAAAAAGAGCAAACAAAGGAAAATGTGTAAACAAACAGAAACGTGAAAAAGTGAGAAAAAAACTGCAAAAAACGTGTTCTCATGTGTTACAACGTCTAACTTGTGTCTTTCAGTACGTGTTGACAGGCGGGAGAATCAACTAGGAATTTATTCTACAACAAGCAAACATATGGGAACATATTATACCATATATTGGGAACCAATTATATTGACTTTGTAGCTTTGAACATTTATATAATATATGTATATATACATATATTGGGAACATATTATATGGGAACATATTACAACATATGGGAGCAAACATATTATACCCTTAGTAGTAACTACATGACATTCTCCTCAAGTATATGATGATAAATTTATCCTGTTAATAGGATTCATTTCGAGGGTGATAACATTTTCAAAGCTACAAAGTCAGTTACATTATTTAAAAATCACGAAAATTATAATAAGATTATTACAAGTTTGATAAAAAGGAGGAAGGCGTTATGTTTTGTGCTCATTTAATTTAATTTAATTTAATTAATTTCATGCTCATTTAATGTGTTCATTTAATTTTGCTTTTGTCATCAAGGGTTAAAGTGTACTACGCTTTTTCCACTTTTAATTTCTGTTTGTCCTGGTTGCTGTACTACAATTTATAATTGCTGTACTAAAATATAGTACAATTTACTAAAGTTATTATCGACAAAAACAAATGCTTCTTGTGGGGACATCATTGAATGTTGTGCTTCATCGTTAAATATATTTGCTTTATTTTGTCTCTTTTCCCTCACAGAGAAGATCAAGAGGTGGGGTTCAGGGGGACAGTGACTATCCCTACCTTCTCCGTGTTTTCATTCCATTCATCAAGAAAATGGATTACTGGACCTAAAAACATGCTTTTTCGAATATTTATGGGAACAAGTACACACACACTTCATGTGTGATATCACACACTTCATGTGTGATTATCTTAAACCTAGATCCCGTAAACATGAAAAAATTTTCGAGTTTATAATTTACCAATTGGTGACTTTTAAAAAGTAACAAGCAAACGATATTAATACCTCCAGGATGCGTTATTAACCGTCACATTCACTTTGAAAACAACATGGAAACTGGAAAAGGTTTGATGAGGTAACGAGTGAATAATTAAGCCATTTAATAACGCTTATTTTTTGGAGTGGCCCTAACTCGTTTCGGAGAGAAAGTCCTGTAAAATCTAACTAATTAAAAAAATCTGGTAATATTATGAGAGCAAAAATGTGGATCAACGATATTAAAACCACAAGCATACGATATTAATACCTCCAGGACGCGTTATTAACCGTCAGATTCACTTTGAAAACAACATGGAAACTGGAAAAGGTTTGATGAGGTAACGAGTGAATAATTAAGCCATTTAATAACGCTTATTTTTTGGAGTGGCCCTAACTCGTTTCGGAGAGAAAGTCCTGTAAAATCTAATTAATTAAAAAATCTGGTAATATTATGAGAGCAAAAAGATGGATCAAATGAATCAGAAAGCATGTTCAAGTCATTTGAGAAATAGATTCTACTTGTAAGACCTTCACTGCATCCACCATCTTAACTACTAATACTGCCTAGGTAAATCTATTTACCTAGGAGGCTATCTATTTGATCGATATTCACGTTACCCAATATCACCTCTTCACCTTCACTTCTCCTACTCTTAGCGACTTAAGTTTTCTTAAAATAAATTTTCAAGTCTATTCCTATTCTAGCGCCCTGAGCTCTCCAAACATCGAAAAAATAATTCATAAAAAATAATTCAGACCTGAAATTTTCATCTGGGACCAGCATAATTTAAGTCCAGGGAGTTTTTCTTTTCCAATTTGACATCACACATATCACAATTTGCTCACACATAGCCTTTGCTGCGATCCTTTGAACACAGTTCAAATAAATGATTTATATAAATGGGGATAGAAAACAACCCTACTTCGATACAAAAGTCCTGATTCGATACAAAAGCAGTTACTAACCCTATTTACTACCTTAACCGGAGTAATGTTATTCTCATATATATCACTAATCACTTTAATGTGTCTGGTATACCATACAAGGATACGACCTTCGTTAAACTTCTCCTATCAGTTGAAGCAAACACTTGCTCATAAGCTATAAAGCTGAGGATTAAAGGGGTTTGACTACTCAGACACTTCTCAATTATTAATCATAGAGTGAAAATTTGGTCCAAGCATCCTCTACCTTTCCAAAAACTACAAAGCTCTTTTCTTGAAAATATATCTACAGCATCTCTAAGTCTAAAAAGTATCATCATATTAAGCAATTTGCTTCCTACAGAAACCAAGCTATTGCCTCAATAACTATCACACTCACTATTATCATCTTTCTTATAGAGGCTGTAAGCAAAGCTTTCCTAAAATTGCTAGATACTTCCCTTACTTCACAATCATATTCATAATCTTCAGCAATTTATCTCTAACATCAAAGCCACTATTTAAAAAGAAAAAAAAATATTTACCACACTATCAACAATTGGGGCCTTATTATTTTGTAATCCTTTTAGTACTGTTTCTAATTCTTCCTCGCAAAATGTTTCTTCATTCACATCCAAAGTGTCACAAATTTTTTTAGTCTTTTCAATATTATTTCCTATAACTTTGTCACTGTTTAGCACATTCTCAAAATGTTCTGCCCATCTCTATCTATAACTAGGATAAGTCCAGATTGACTATCTCCTCTCAGTGTTTGAAAATGCCAACAAAATATTTTATTATTATACCCTCTGGCTGCATTTTCTGGATCTTCAGCAATTTTGTACTTGGATTCCATTTCACACCTCCTTAATTAATATTATAATGCTTTCCCTACTTCCCTTACATTCCTCTTATTATCATATGATCTAACACTATTACTTCTTCTATAAGCCCCTCCTCTTCTCTGTTAAACTTAATCACTTTCAAGCAAAAATCCTAGCTGCGTTGCTAACTTTCCTCCTTAAGACAACATCTGCTACTTCGCAAACTATTTTCCTAAAATTATTAATTCTATCTTCTACACTGTCCAATTTTAGACTCTTTAATTTAATATTCAACTGTTCCTGGAAATTTCTCTCAAATTCTTATCCTGGAGTCTACCAACGTCATAACTTCCCAGAATGTAGTTCCTAAATTTCAATCCTTTCTAAATTTCAGCTTCGGATTAACCCTAAACACTACTAGATGGTGATGTTTACTTTTGAAATCTCTAGCATAACTTAGTATTCTGTATCGATCTTACCAGTCTTCTTTTTTACAATAATATAATCAATAACGTTGGTCATTTTACCATTATGTGAGTATTATGTTAACTTATGGGCTATTTATGACCAAACACTGTATTGGTAATAACTAGACTGTCATACCTATGAAATTCCAGTGGTCTATAACCGGTTCTATTTTCTTTTCCTACAAAATTTCTCTAGCATAGGATATCATTTATCCCTGTTTTTACGAGCCTGGGTGTTAAAATCCTTTAACAAAATATGATATTTCTACCTGGGATCCTGTCTATTTGTTCCTGTGGCTGTAACTAAAATTCATCAAAGTCACTACTATCTCTATCAGTCATTTCTACAGTGGCATATGCTACTAAGACTGAGACATTGCACTTTTTAGCCACAAAATGAGCAGCCAGCAGTCTGTTATTAATACTTCCCCAACCTAAGCAAGACTTAGCACTAAATAAAACAACCATAAAAAGAGTTGTTACTTATACATTCCCATTATTACTTTCGAAAACTATATTACTAACCCATTTACAAATTTCTTTCGACCCGCGATCTAAAACTTAAAAGAAAGACAAAGAGATTTCAAACTTTGGTCGTGGGATAGGAAATTCCAATGACAAATTTAAAATTTCTGAAAATTTACATAGTAATTCTATAAGTTTCAATTCGCCTGTTAATTAAAACCTCGTCAGAGGCCATAGTTCAGCGCAACTAGCGAGTTGATTTAGATTAGCCACCCATACTGTCACCACCATCAATAATACTAACTACTCACTGCAGCAAAAACCACCTGAAGCAAACACAGCAACACACGCTCCTCCTACATCCGTTCTGTTCTAAGCTTCCCTTTTTATAACCCCCCCCCCCCAAGAAGTTCCCGTTTCCCTGAAATCTTTCCTCTACCCCATTCAGGAACAACCAGCTCTTTATTTGGTCCTAGATGGTTGGCCAATAAGAGCAATCTTTGGCAATATTTCATCCTTCATCCACAGAATGTGTCCTAACCATCCTAACCTTTCTCAAACTATAAAAAGCGGGACTGAGCCAAATATTTCGGACGGCTTATTGCTTGAGATACGGTCAGTCAGTCGGATACCCATTATGATTCGTAGGCAATTTCCCTGGAAAACATCTAACACATCCTCGTCCATCTTTCGGAGCGCCCAAGCCTTAGAACCATACTTGATCACTGTCATCACTGTAGCTTCCAATACTATTGAATCTTGGTTCGCAGGCTCATCGTCTATTCATCCAAACTTTTTTTTAAGTCTGAAAAAATACCCCGGGCCTTTGCTATTCTACTTTTCACATCTTAGTTGTATCCACCAAATTTGCTAATAATACTATAGCCAGTGATGATTATGAGAAATACAGGGAGTCATGGGAATTAATCCACATTCCAGCGCTGAACTGATCAGAATTGCTACCAACACTACCAAAGCAAACCAGAAATCTGGAAAACTAGGCCCCGCGCATAGTGAAACTATAGAGACAGAAAAATATGGAAAAGATAGGTTAGGAGTACAAGTAGATCCTAGATAGTTGAAACAGGCGGAAATTACAAGAAGAGAAATAATCTATAAAAATTAATATTCCTGTAACAGATATATTCAGTATTTTAGGGTAAATCGCCGCAATAGAATATCATTTCTTTGAAAACAGAAAAAGTACAAATCTGTTTAACTGTTTTATGTAATCCATTTAAAAAAAGGAAAAAAACATCTGACCCCCAGCGAAGAGCAGAGTTCACAAAGGTGGGTAGACACATTGTGCGACATACAAAAGAAATAATACATATCGTCATAATCATAGCAAAAACGGTGCAAAAAAATAAACAACAAAACAACAAAAACATTAAAAGCAAAGAAATGAAAAAATACAAGGCAGGAGGGGCCTGTAATACATAAAAAGGTTTGAACATGCTAGAACCAACAAACATTTGATAATAATGAATTTGGTAAGTAATGACAAATGAGATTTTCCTAAACAACCATGCTACATAGAGGTTTTATTTCTTACTGTATGTTGAAAACTCATTGGAATTTAAGACTGAAGTGACAAATAAGCCCCATGCCAAAAATCATCAGTAGATTATAAGAGATGAAACTGGTGTGAGTGTCGGCAAACCCAAGCCATCAACGCCATCTAGCATTTGGCAACATTTCGCATTTTTTCAAGGTTTGTAATCGTTTCTCGGTCAAAAGCTGAAATCAACCACTTATTAATGCACTAATTTTACCACCTACACAAATTAAATTAGCTATTCGTATTATTACACTGAAAAAATACCAAATGTTGCCAAACACTAGATGGCGTTGAGGGTTTTTTCGTCGGCACTAACGCCAGTTGCCACTTATGTCAGTTACTCATACTCTTTGCCGAATGCTTTCACTAACAGTAGTAAGAATGACTATGGATTGTATCTTAAAGTATGTCCAATAGGATACTTAAATTCACCTTTCTTTTTTTAATCTGGTAAAAGAGAAAAACTGATGGTTATTTATTACTGCTCAGTACAATCGATTAAGTAATGACTCTGAATAGTAAATGTAAAAATGTACAGAGTGACTAAATAATATATCTGAAAAATCTAAGGGTGGAGTCATACCTTCTTCAGCTGATCTGAGCTCCTTCATAACTGGAGAAAAAACATAAGAATATATCAAATCAGATGCAGCTTCTTCATGCGCGATCATTTTAAGAGACCGTAGGACTACCTCTCTGGAAGAAATATATTATTAATCATACTAAATACAACAACCTTGTCGGTCAGCAATCATAGTTATAACAACATTACGAGGTCATTAGCACGCATACACAGGATTACAGTATTAGAAGATAATTCACTATCGAGCGCACATTCCCGAAACAATTTTAGCTCGGCAAGATTGATTAGTCAATTGAACTTTGAACTTGAGCTTGATTAAATAAATAAAGTAAACGTAATTCCAACTTTTAAGCAAAGGTAGAAATAGAGGTGGATTCAATGCATCTTCGGATTCTGCATTCTTCGATGCAGATTCGGCTGGTAAATGATTCTGGATACAATAATACAAGAGCCTGGACTGACCCCTTCAGCCCTCTGTGTCAGACCCAAATGCCGTATATACTTTTTTTACGAAGAGAAAGTACTTAAAGTAAGACAATAATTGATGTAAGTAAAAAAAGTAATAACAAGTAAGTGTGACGGCCATCGACCCTTAAGGTCCAAACCGGCAGTGCTGATCTCCGTTTCGTGGCCCTTCAGCCAGGAAGTGAAATGGGGGGCTGGGGGCCAGCCATCCTGTGCTTTCGCACACCCTTCCTGCTTACCTTCCCCAGATTTCTCCAGGTACCCATTTAAAGCTGGGTAGACTCTGGTTAAGCTTACAGAGTCACACCACTGACCCGCATCCCAAACCCAAATAACTGGCCCCGCCAGGGATCGAACCCATGCCCCTTGGACAAAGAATTCTCAACCCAGCGCACGTTACATCAGTTGATGTAAGACAATGACTAGACTTGTTAGAAAGTTACGTTCATAGGCTAATTTCTCAAAAGGACATAAACGAGGGAGGAAGGGGCTCAAGATTGTATAAATAAAAATAGGAAAAAAGAAGGAGGTAAATAGAATCAACCACTCTATAGCCAAATAAATTAAGCCAAAGAGCAAGCGACAAAGAAAATCATACTTCTCCTTCATCACAGGAAAAGAAGACTTTTCTCAAGTTGAGAAATAAGAACATGAAGAACAAAAAAAGCAAACTATTTGTAGGAATTATCTGGAGAGACTCACAAAAATATGTCGAGGCTCAGGCCACAAAGGCCCATTGCCACCAAGGATAGGGGTGGATGTAGAGTTGGTAATCACCAATAAATTCAAAATGTATTCGAATGGCCGGCTGCTGTAGGCTGAAGAGTATTTGAACAATTTCTAAGAATTTGTTCAAAACTCAAAAATCATCCATAATTCAAGTTGGGATGTTGACTTGAGACGCTGTGAAATACCTACATGCTAAATTAAACTCCTTATTTAATCAGTTGATTAGTTATCTGGTAATAATCCAAAAAGTTGAGAAGTTGAATTGAGCAATTAATAAAAGCGGAAAAATGGAGAAGTAATGCTAAAATAAATAATAAGGGAATAAAGACAAAAAAAAAAGTAATAATAATAAGATAATAAAAATACATATAAGACAATAACACCTTGCATATAGTATACGTATATGATAATAAAACATGCAATTCATTATTATTATTATTATTTATAATTAAATATTATCATTTATTTGATAATTAATTAAAAAAAACTTTTTCCACAAAATAAAGATTTTCAAAAAAAGTAAAGAACTCTAATAAACCAAAAATGAACAAAAATAGAATCAAATATTCTACCAAGCATAAAGCTACCGAAAGTCAGTATCGATAAATAAATAAAACCCATAACGAACAGAAATTAAAATAAACAAGAGTCAAACTCAAAACGAGCAGAAATTAATATGAGTAGGGTTCAAAATCCCTATGCTTTCTAAAAGCAAGAATATAATTTGTACTTTGCTGAAAAAATTCAAATGAATGTGCATTGTCAGTTTAATATAGATATGCTGATATTAATTCCTCAAAGTCTTAATTGATTTTTGATTTCTTAAAGCGATAAAAGTGAAAACATGTAAAAAAAATTTTACAGTAAAAAAAAATATTATATTCTTGCTTTTAGAAAGCATAGGGGTTTTGCAGCCCTACTCATATTAATTTCTGCTGTAAGCTATCAAATCACTTTGACTCTTAAAAAGGGCACTATAGCTTCCAATTTCGAATCAAATAAGCACCATCTGATGTTTATACGACCGTTCATCCAATAAAATCCTTATATGCCCTCATAAATAACTTACAACCCTATCGCCAGGGCGCTTGGGGGTTGTGTCATCCCTAGAGACATTATTATATGTTCTTTGGACTATTTTGAAAAAAATCACTATCTCATAGTTTCAATCAGATGCGTTTGGTGAAAGGAAGGGTTGTAGAAGAGTGGGGGGGGGGGCTAAATGCCGTTCATCACTTTTGACCCTTAAAAAGGAACCAGAACTTCCAATTTTCAATCAAATGAGCCTCTTCTAAGTTAAACTACCATCAAACCTTAAATACCCCCTGGGCATAACTTACAACCCTTGCCCCTAATCTCTGGGGTTTGTTTTAAACCCAAAAGCCTTGTTATATGATATTTAGACCATTTTAAATAGAATGACTATCTCAAAATTTCTATTAGATGCATTTTGGGACAATACGACGTGTGTGTGTGTGTTTTTTTTTGGGGAGGGGATAGCTGTCCTCCGATTACTTTAACTCTTAAAAATAGCACTAGAATGTCTGATTACCAATCCAATGAGCCCCCTCTGAAAATTTATATGACCACGCTTTCTATAAAAAACCATATATGCCCCTAGGGCATAACTTACAACCCTTGCCGTGAGGGCTGGGGGGATTTGTTATCCTCAAAGACGTCATTTCCAGACTTCTCAAATTCGTTGAACAAAATGCCTATATTAAAATTTTGATTGAAAGTGTTTGGGGAAATGATGGGCGTGAGGAGTCATTTGCCCTCTGATTACTTTCGACTAATAAAAAAGGCACTAGTCCTCTCGATTTCCAATCAAATTGGCCCTTTTTGACGCTTCTAAAAGCAAAAATTCTATAAAAAACCTTATAACTTATGACCCTTGTCCAGACTGCTATGGGGGGAGGGGTCGTCATCCTAAAAGACATAATTTCCAGACCTTTCAACTACGTTGAATAAAATGGCCATATCAGAATGCTGAACTAGCATGTTTGGGGAAATGATGGGCGTTGAGGAAGGGGGGGGGGGGTTCTTCCTCCAATTACTTTCGACTATTAAAAACGACAATAGCCCTCTCATTTTCCAATCGAATGAGCCCTTTGTGAAGTTTTCACGACAAAGCTTTCTATAAAAAGGTTATATGCCCCCAGGGCATAACCTACAACCTTAGACCTGAGGGCTGTGGGGGGGGGGGGGTTGTCATACTCAAAGGCATAATTTCCGGACCCTTCAACTACATTCAATAAAATGGCTACATCAAAATGTTGATCGGATGTGTTTGTGGAAATGATGGGCTTGAGGGGGGCGGGACATTCGCCCTCCGATCACTTTTGACTATTCGTAAGGGCACTAGCTCTTTAAATTCCCAATTGAATGGGCCCTTTTTGAAGTTTCTACGACAACACTTTCTATACGAACCTTATATGCCCCAGGGCCAACTTCCAACCTTTGCCCTGGGGGCTGGGGGGGGGGTGTCATCCTCAAAGACATAATTTCCGGACCTTTCAACTATGTTGAACAAAATGGCTATCCCAAAATTTTGGGGGATGTGTTTGGGGAAATGGTGGGCGTGAGAGGGGGGTTCGTTGCCCTCCAATTACTTTCGACTATTTAAAAGAGCACTAGCCCTTTCAATTTCCAATCAAATGAGCCCTTTTTGAAGTTTCTACGACAACGCTTTCTATAAAAACTTTATATGGCCCCAGCGAATAACTCACAACCCTTGCCCTGAGGGGTGCAGGTGTTTTGTGATCCTCAAAGACCTAATTTCCAGAACTTTCAACTATGTTGACCAAAATGTCCATCTCAAAAATGTATATTGGATGCGTTTGGGGAAATGGTCGGCGTGCGAGAAGGGTTAGTTGCCCTCCAATCACTTTCGACTATTAAAAAGGGCACTAGCCCTTCCAATTTCCAATGGAATGAACCCTTTTTGAAGTTTCTACGACAACACTTTCTAAAGAAACCTTATATGCCCCCAGGGTATAACTTAAAACCCTTGCACTTAGGGTTGTGGGGGGAATGTCAACAAAGTGGCTATCTCAAAATTTTGATTGTGTGTGTTTGGGGAAATGATGGGCGTGAGGCGGGGGTTGCCCTCCGATCACTTTTGATTATTAAAGAGAGCACTAGCCCTTTCAATTTCCAACTGAATGAACCCTTTTTGAAGTTTCTACGACAACGCATTCTAAAGAAACCTTATATGCCCAACGGATATAATTTGCAACACTTGCCCTGAGGGTTGTGAGGGGGTTTGTCATCCTCAAAGACCTAATTTCTAGAACTTTCAAGTACGTTGAACAAAGTGGCTAACTCAAAATGTTGATTGGGAGTGTTTGGGGTAATGGTGGGCATGAGAGGGGGGGGGGTTAGTTGCCCTCCAATCACTTTCGACTATTAAAAAGGGCACTAGCCCTTCAATTTCCAATCGAATGAGCCCTTTTTGAAGTTTTTACGACAAAGCTTTCTATAAAAACCTTACATGCCCCCAGGGCCAACTTACAACCTTTGCCCTGGGGGCGAGGGGGGGGGGGTTGTCATCCTCAAAGACATAATTTCCGAACCTTTCAACTACGTTGAACAAAATGGCTATCCCAACATTTTGGGGGATGTGTTTGGGGAAATGGTGGGCGTGAGAGGGGGGTCCGTTGCCCTCCAATTACTTTCGACTATTAAAAAGAGCACTAGCCCTTTCAATTTCCAATCAAATGAGCCCTTTTTGAAGTTTGTACTACAACACTTTTTATAAAAACTTTATATGGCCCCAGGGAATAACTCACAAACCTTGCCCTGAGGGGTGCAGGTGTTTTGTGATCCTCAAAGACCTAATTTCCAGAACTTTCAACTATGTTGAACAAAATGTCCATCTCGAAATTTTTATTGGATGTGTTTGGGGAAATGGTCGGCGTGAGAGAAGGGTTAGTTGCCCTCCGACCACTTTCGACTATTAAAAAGGGCACTAGCCCTTCCAATTTCCAATGGAATGAGCCCTTTCTGAAGTTTCTACGACAACGCTTTCTAAAGAAACCTTATATGCCCCCAGGGCATAACTTAAAACCCTTGTGCTTAGGGCTGTGGGGGGGGGAGTGCCAACAAAGTGGTTATCTCAAAATTTGGATTGGATGTGTTTGGGGAAATGATGGGCGTGAGGCGGGGGTTAGTTGCCCTCCGATCACTTTTGATTATTAAAAAGAGCACTAGCCCTATCAATTTCCATTTGAATGAACCCTTTTTGAAGTTTCTACGACAACGCATTCTAAACAAACCTTATATGCTCCACGGGCATAATTTGCAACCCTTGCCCTGAGGGTTGTGAGGGGTGTTGTCATCCTCAAAGACCTAATTTCTAGAACTTTCAAGTACGTTGAACGAAGTGGCTAACTCAAAATTTTGATTGGGAGTGTTTGGGGAAATGGTGGGCGTGATAGGGGGGGGGGGGGGTTAGTTGCCCTCCAATCACTTTCGACTATTAAAAAGGGCACTAGCCCTTTCAATTTCCAATCGAATGAGCCCTTTTTGAAGTTTTTACGACAAAGCTTTCTATAAAAACCTATATGCCCCCAGGGTATAACTTACAACTCTTGCCCTGAGGGCTGTGGGGGGAGGGGGGGCTGTCATCCTCAAACACCTAATTTCCAGAACTTTCAACTACGTTGAACCAAATGGCTATCTCAAAATTTTGATTGGATATATTTTGAGAAAAGGTGGGCGTGAGAAGGGGGTTAGCTGCCCTTCAATCACTTTCAACTATTAAAAATGGCACTAGCCCTTTCAGTTTCCAATCAACTGATCCCTTTTTGAAGTTTCTACGACAACGCTTTCTATAAAAACCTTATATGCCCCTACGGCATAACTCTCAACCCTTGCCCTGAGAGCCGTGGGGGGTGTCATCCTCAAAGACACAATTTCCGGGCTTTTCAACTACACCGAACAAATGGCTATCTCAAAATTTTGATACGAAGTGCCCTGGTATTGCGCTGCCTATGATAATAACGTATATAAGATAAA